>CALYDF020002029.1:0-90272 GCA_944474145.2 Dicrocoelium dendriticum
GAAGTGGAGCCTAAATTTCTGATTACCCACGACTAAGTTACACATCTTCCGGGAAACAGTTAATCCCGCTCTCACATTTCTATTTTGAGTACCATATGGTACCGAATATAAGCCCGTCCGTGGATAGGCCGACAGCATGACATTGCAACAGCTACTTTTTCCAAAGTCAAAATTTAACTTATTAACCGTCCCCCCAAAATCTACCGGTTAGGGTCATGTATTTTCAGAAGTTATTGTGGTCGTGTTAGATGCTCTGTATGCTCGTGTGTTTCTGTTGCTTTCATTAGTCGCGAAATTAAAATGTGCAATATACTGAGAATTTTCATCACGAAAATAGCACGTATAGTTATATGCTCGTTGCCCACAGTGCTGTCTGGTCACCGTACGAAAATATGAGACACTTTAAATCCCCGTCTGGAATACTGCCCTTCATTAGCGGGTGGTGCCAAGTTGAGATAGAGGCAGATGTGCAGTGGATTTCTGGGTGGATTTTGAACGTGACTTTTTCAAGTTGCGCGTAATGTTTTTTTAAGCTGACTCCCAAATTAGGGAAATAAAAAGCTGTCGAAAATTCATCTAATTTATCATCGCCACTCCCAATCAGTAAGCTTAGGCTAGTCTAGAAAAGCAGCAGACAACGGCGTTTCGCCCTTCTGTGCAAAAATTCATCGGCTTATATTCTGTAAGATACGTTACTGCTGATCTTAAAACTCGATTATTCTCTTCCATCAGATGAAGACTACTAGAGTGCTACTCATGCATACGTTATCTGATCATATCATACGAAGCACAGTAGACCGAAATTATCTGACACCTCGCTAAGCAGTTCATCCTAATTTTATGAAATTAACCTACGAGGACCAGTGTGAGAAACACGGACATAGTAGCAGGTACTAGTGGTTTGTTTTTGAGCACCATGGTTAGGGTCTTGGGAAAATTCCAATTTTGAGGAAATTGCACCATCAACCCTCAGAATGCAACACACGGGGACACCAAAGTACACCAGTGGCGCCGGAACTAAAAAACGAGTTGCACGTCATGTACTTTCGACGGAAGAAAGCCAATATAAGAAACAAGCTATCAGAACATTACTGGGTTCCAAATCAGTGCGTCATTCTAAAATATCGCAAGATTTGCTTTATGACAATACTCAAGTGAGAGAATTAATACGAAGTTTCAAGAACTTTTCACACATGTGAGTGCTGTGTTGTTATGAACAAAACGTTTTAGGTAGCTAAGAGTAAAAATGAACAGTTAATGATAAATATTTTAATGGTTATAATGACGCTGTGAAGACCGAAATCCTCACTTATTCACCTACCACAAAACACATATCCTCGCTAACGAGTGTGCGGTTGGCCTGTTAACCCCAATTTATTAGCTTCGTGTGCGATCAGTATATGATGTATCGAGAAACAGACGGCCAGGTTTCCCCACATCATTAGGCTTGTCATTTTTCAGAAATGGCTGTTCGCAATCATATTTCGGTGGTTCTCACCGTCATTGGCTTGTGCATTACGGGTGAATGCACGTTTCACGTGTCAGCGTAAAGCGAATATTCTACATGAGTTAGCTTGAAATGAAGTAACCAGCATTCTGTTACCGGTAGACTAATTGATTATTGATGGGCTGGAGTTTCATCCACTGTGTATGGAGTTTATTTTGCTTACACCTAATGGGAATTTAAGGATGTTCTTTCATTTAAACTATGCGAATGAATGCTTTCAGTTTTACAGGTTTCGTCCTGATCAAATGGTCAGGGTTGCTCATTTTTATGCACCTCAGTTGACGAATGGGCTGTTGACACTACAATTGCAAAAGGTCAAAAATAACTCTAGTAATTTAAGAACTCTATTCTATTGATTTCAAATGCGCTGCCTAAAATCATTACTACTAACGAGTAGTGGGGATTTTTTATAATTTCATCGTAGCCCACTCACAGTCGGTGGGCTTTAGCACGTCTGGAAAAGTCTCAGACAGCGTTGCTTCGACCATCTGAGTCTCGTCAGTGGTGCTGCTTGTTCGGACACCTGCCGACTTCCCACCCCATGACTTCCGGATGCCAGCAGCTTGTGCCACTAAGTCATAGGTGACGGCCTCAAAATTTCCGTTATCCTTTTTAGCCTAAAATTTGGGGATATGAAATGATTTCAAATTTGGTTATAACTGTTGCATAGACACGCAATACACAGTGCAGGCAGCGATTTATTCAAGCATGACTATGACCATGATCTTCGGTAAATATTCAAATTGACTTGTTTACGGCTAGGTCACTTCAAATTGTGTTTATTGTAGCTTAATCTACGATAGAAACTAACTCGACTAATCACTTGTAATGAATAGTGTTTGCCACTATTCCGGAAAAATGTACACCAGGTATATTACTGAAGCTTAAAAATTCATGTCTGATAGAGGCTCAAATTTTAGTAGTGTGGTTCCTCAAGCTGGGTTTGTTTAATTTTAAATCTACGGTTAACTGGTTGTGTACTACCCACCAGTACAGCTACTAAGTGCAAAAAGTGCACATGGGGCCAACAAGGCATGAAAAACTTCCCGTAGTTTGAAGTGATGCTAATTTGTATATAATTCTTCAGTGTTGGTCTAGGACCCTCCTAAAATGCTCAGTGACGCTGTTGCGCTCGGCAAAATAGTTCTTACGCTCAATCGGAGGGTCTCAGCATCGTCTGATGCTTTTAAACCGGTCTCGGTGTGAATATCTGTTTGGAGATTGCAGTTAGAAAGGCTACAAATCGTATCCTTAAACACATAGATAATAGCCAATATTTTACACTTATAGTTCACCTAAAGTCGGTGTGATATATAGGTGCAGATACTGTGTGGAAAAAGTTTGGTCCCTATAATCACTCTGGATAATAACGGTTGTTACAATCCAGCTAAAGGATGGCTAGATCCAGTCGAAACAACCCCATTAAGACGCAAGGGCAGATAAGAGGTTTATCCTAAGCAAATGGTTTAAATAAATCGTTCAGGTTGCGTTAGGTTAGATCACTGCTCTGTTTCACAGCAGGTGCTAGGAAATTCGTTTCTGCTAAGACAGGCAAGAATTGACCTATATTTGCCATTATCCGCGGTTTGATCATGTCATGCTTCTGTCAAACCGTTAGTTAGTAATGTAGTTTCTGTGTGCATCCTGATTGCGGACTGAATTCCATTATGGTGTTCTAATTAATGTTCAGTATACTGACTACAGGTTATGGTTTTATCTGAGAATTAACAAACTATTAAACTGACTCATTTTAGCCGCCTACAAGCTCTGCAAATCGTGACTGAATGCTCTTGGAAACTATGATCCCATTTACTTCAATAACCATCCAGATTCCATTATCCGTCAGTCTTGTGCAGTGCGCAATCATAGGTCTATCCATCGCACTTTCCATGTGACTAAAATTTTGAGCATTTGACGGACGATGTTTCTAGATGAATGGTTCTGAAGAACGTACTTAGGGGAGCTTTTTCCATAGACGAGCAATCTACTGATCCGAATATCAAATACACCGTTGCTAAATCGAATAGAAAAGTTTACGAAGATGCTGCTGTTCCTCACTGTTCAACAAAACTAGACCAGAAATGCATGACGAAGGCAGCCGAAAACCATCTATACATATGTTGCAATAACTCCGTGTTCATAGACAAGAAGGAGGAATTGTTAGTGCAATCAAAATTGTCCAAGGAGACCACTTAAGTTACGAACACAAGTGATCGCATTGAACAAGTGGTCACAATGGCCAGGTTCATGCATAGGTAACACTACTTGGGATCGACGCCACATGCGTGATGAACTTTCAAATCGCGAAGTAGATCTGTAAACCGACTGTTTCTACAATCAGTTTTAGCTGCTAATTCAGGCAACAACAGTAGTAGTGCATAATGTAAGATACGTAAGTAATAGGAATGTAATAAATTTACAGCTTTTGGGACATTTTAAAAATTGACTTGCAAACCAACGAAATCCATCAGCTGTGGACAAATCGACGCACGAATTCCTATTGTCATAATCATTTTCCACCAGAGGAAAAAATAATCACGTTTAATGGTCTATTGATTAACAGTTGAAATGAAAGATGAATTTAGTTTTGCCCCCACGTTCATGGTATGTTCAAGCATATCGTTATGTCCACTAAGTATTGAGTAGGAGCGCAAAATATCAACGACATTCTATGCGTCTGTGAATGGACACGTTTCCAGAACGCTAGTAGAATCCTGTTTCTGCTCATCATTTAGATGGCAGGCAGGTCCCAGTTTGTTTCCATTGTGTTACGGGTTTGGAGAAAAGAACCAACCATATGGCTGTCAGCCAGCTGACATCCAAACAATTCCTTTGAAAGTGTATCCAAAGGAATAGAGGTTGAAGCGCGTACAATTTGTCCATGCCTCACGTCCAATTTGCATTGGCCTCTCAGAATCAATGTCTGAAGGACAAGGAAAACCTGCTTAGCAAAAATCTTAAAGATTGCAGTGTACTTCACATACTTGCATGAGTAAGCAATACAGGATACGAGGTCCAATAAAATTAACTCGTTTCATGAGTTCAGTACCGAAATTGTCTTTATAGGATTCCACGAGCGTAATAAGATGCAGAAACTGTCTTTTTCGAAACTTCAATTTATGCGCCTGAATTACTCCCTGGTCGAGGGTTTGAAATAAAACAGTGGTGTTGGGTGGCAGGAACTGTAATTTGACAGCAAGCAGCTGGAATTTCGGAAGGCAAACGGCATTGTCAACAAACAGCATAATGTTGCACTTCTTTCTTTTGCATTTTTGTCAAAGCTTTAAAGTCAATCATCGAACACAGCTGCACTCATCCTTGCCTTTTCATTATTCGTGTAAACTACTGGTAGTTTTCTTGCATTGATGTTGTTACGAATCCAAGGATTGGATGATTTCCCAACCACTAAAGCTGGTTCTCGCTCCCTAACTGGTACTCACCTTGTTTCTTTTCCCACCTGCGCATTTCTCTCTTTGGAAAATTCTTTTATCCGAGGTCGCTTTGAATAAGACACCAGTTTTATCTAAATTATAAATGTGGTGTGCTGTGTAGCCAGAATATGTTTCGGGTAATTTTGGTGTCCAGACGGATGCAGCACACTTATCCCAGTCACCGCTTTCGCCCGAATGCTTACCAATCACAATATTGAGTCTACTGATGAAGGCTTGCAACCAACCGTTTGACGCTTTAATGACTGGATTTTGCAATTCTTTTACAAAGTGTAATGCCCATTGGAGGGCTCCCCAAATTTATCCTTGTAGTGCTCGTTCTATAAGCATGGGTCTAGATAATGGGATTATGCTCGCCAATGCTGACTGGCACCATTTCTAGCAAAGTGCGTTTAGGTCTTCGTTACCCGCTTTTCTAGCATTTTTTTCTTTTCAGTCTTGGAGCGTTTTTCATAAAGTCATTCGAAAACTTGGCTTTCCTCTTAAAAGTTAGAAGGATTTGTGTCTCTTACCCTGAACTTTCATGTCAATGTTCGCGAACGTTTTCCTTCTTAACTTCGTCGAATCACTAGTATTCTTTCTTTAAGTGTTAATGCTTTTGACTTTGCTGCTTTGGAAATGACCATCTTTAAATCGTAAGAATCTTCAAAAAGAATTACAAAAATGATCATTAATATTCAGTAAGGATGTGCCTCAACAATATCCACTCAGTGCTGACCACCAACTGATTACACAGTGAACAAATATTCACAGAAAGTGATAGTCACAATACTTGCGACTGTACTACAGTATCACAAAACCAGGAAAGCGCGAGGGAGGTCCCACGGCTCTTTTGTTGGGTGACATGACCCTATCCGATTGGTTCACTTCGTAGCCCATGGCGTGATTCATGCGTTACATAGGGTGATATACAGCGGGGGGGGGGCTAATATGTCATTGGACCAATCGAGTGTGAAGGCAGTGTGGCTCATGCGGGGAGGATAAACCAGTGGTATTGCGAGAGGCAAGCAACGTGAACCGGTCAAGGTCAACGACAGCGGGGATATTTACAATCCTATGGAGAATCGAAAACGAGGCAGCAAAAAGCGTTAATCTGGGCGATAATAAATTAGTACAGGGCACATGGGGAGATAGGATTGTGCAAGCATGCGGCTAACTTGCCGCAAGCGAACGGAACTGTTGATTGGACTCCTGCTCCTATATTTCGTTTACTCGCTGATTGGTTCGCTGGAACGGATTTGTCTGACTGATGCAACGAAAGAATCTCGCGAATGCAACGGTGTCGTCAGTTATGGAATTAATTTAGTTATTTATTTCGAGGTTCCTAGATGCATGCCAGGCTGTCATTTTTGTTGAATGTGTTTGGCCAAATAAACCGTTTGCCCCTGAAGGACCGAGTATTACGACCTGGTGTCAAGGAAACCAAGCTAAGATCACCCAATAGTGTTTAGTTGCTGGTTGGAGCGCAACCAACTGTGCGACCACCTTCCTTACTGAACAAAAAAGAACAAAATTTGGCCAATAATTGGAGGATATAGAAAAGCAAGTGGGTCGATTTCTGTGCATTGGTGTGGCTGAGTGAACAGTTCATGTAGTATCGATTGTTTAGACAAACGATCAGAGCTGTAACAATTCAGAACGAAAACGACGAAGATCCAGCTGCTCTGCAAACTGTAGTACGAAAAATCGGTGAATTCTGCAAAAGCGTTCAGAATGCTGCTTCGCCATACCAATTCCCGGCTCCTCCGATTTGCCGAGGCTATTGCTATTAATCGGATCAAGTAAGTGCTTTGTGTTCAAAAACAATTATCTGTCAGCCTCAGGCTGCCTTGCTTGTAGAAGAAAGACACCCCTTTTTTCTCGCGTTTGTATGTACCTCTGTACCCACAAATTGTTATAAAAATTGCCGGTTATCGTTATCTGCACCGATGAGACGATACGAAATGCATGCATCTGCCGAACCTCGTCTTCTAATGGTGCTTTTCAAGATTTCTGCAAAAGCAAGACTAACGAGACGCATCTGCGTTCTCCTTTTTACCCGGAACTGGCGCCCAAAAGAAACTATCGAGAACTCTGTTAAGGAGCTGAAGATCCTGACTCGTCCCTATAATTTTGGTAATTGTTTGGCTAGCAGTCTCATCTGAGTCAGAATGACGTTGGGGATCAATGAGGAAAAGGTCACCAAACGCCTTTTTAGGCAACGGCTATCGCTCAGGCAATATCTAAATAAATGCCACAGTGAACCATCAGGTGCACACTACATCCAGCAAATGCGGTTGCTGACTGACGCAAAGTTCTGTGCTTTATCAGTTACCTGACAGAACTGAAAAGTCTGTTATCAAGACATTTGAGACTTGTAAATGCTGCGCCGCTAGACAAGCGAAGGAACCGATCGGGGGGGGGGGGGGGGGGGCAGAATTTGCGCCAGATGCAGCAGACAGAATCAACTAGCTCGATGTTGTCAGTCTTTGTAGGTCAATGCAGTCAATCGTGACACAACGCCTTCCGACTCTGAACATTCAATCAGCAACGTGTCGCTGGCAAGACCAAAGCATTTCGTCTATGCAAGCTTATTCGTTGGTGATGAGATGGTGCGCTTCCAGCTGGACTCGGGTGCCAACATAAGCATAATTCCAACGAAGCGGTGCCCAGAAATTTATGTGCGACCTGATCGGGGAGTCCTGCGCATGTGGAACGGTTCCTAGATCCAGCCGAACGTTTGGCCATAATCAGAGTGATCAATCCCAAATACCTATTTCACCTCAGTTGAATATCGTGTTCCTGGAGGAAGATATGCCGATTCTCAGCATTGATTCCATCCATTATCTTGGCGTTATTCATTTTAATCATGACCGTTTTGTGCAGGTATGTGAAGCGGAGACAGATGTTAGTGAACAGTATCCGTACCTCTTTACCCAGGTGTAGGGAGGCTTGAAGATTCCGTTTATTTATCAATAGATTCGCCAATACGACTGATTACTGAGTAATCAGTAAGGTCGAGGAGCCGACAGACTGGTTTAGCCAAATCGCGATTGTTACTAAATACAACGATGATTTGCTTCTGTACATATAGCCTAAACAGTTGGATGAAGCTATGCGTAGAGAAAACTATACACCGCCAACGTTAGAAGATGTCCTGCCGCGTTTGGCTGAGGCGATGTTCTTCACAAATGTCGATTTCTCATTGGGCCGCAGGCACTTAGTCCTAGTTGAGGAATCCAGTTTCCTGACGACCTTTGCCACACCCATGGGGCTTTTTCACATGCTATGTTTACCGTCTGGTTTGAAGTTCTCTAGCGAAATTTTTCAACAGTGGTTACTGTAAGCTATTGATTACCTAGATGGCCTATTGTGTGTAGCAGACGATGTATTGATTTACGGATCAACCGAACAGGAACATGACGCTAAGCTGCACCACTTTTGCAGCGATGCGTGTGAAAGAACATAAAGCTCAAACGCCAGAAAGTTGATCTCCGGAAACCGGAAGTGATTTTGCACGGGCACATTCTGACATCCGAGTGAATAAACATCGATCCGGGAAAAAACAAGGCAGTGCAAAAGATGGCACTATCTATGGAGGTCAAAGCTGTTAGTCGTTTACATGGCGTGGTGAATTGTTTGAGCTTTCTTGTGCCAAGACTCGCTGATAACATGACGCCCATCCGGAAACTGACTCACAAAAGTGTAAAGTGGAGTTGGGGAGAACAGCAGCAGGCAGATTTTAAACCTATCAAGAGTCGCAGTAGCTGTGCACTAGTACTTGGTTGCTATGATCCACCTCTACTTTGGGAGGTGCAGTGTAACAACAGCCAAAGCGGGATAGGTGCCGTTCTCTTGCAAGATGGTAAACACTTGGATTTCCGCATTTGGGCGCTCACAGTGGCAGCACAGCGTTATGCGCTGATCAAAAAGGTGATGGTCGTTGTCGTCTACTTAATGGAGCAATTCAACGACCACCTTTGTAAGGAAGACTACAGTGTACACGGTCCATAAACCGCTCGTACTAACAGCTAGGAAACCGTTACACAGTGTCCCTCAACGTCTTTAAGGGTTGATTTTCCGACTCCAAAAATACTACATGTATCTAGTGTGTACTTCGGGGACTCAAGTGTTCATCGCGGACACTCTGTCGAGAGTTCATCTTCCGATAATCGAAGTCCAACAGGAAGAAATCGAGGTAGTCAATATCGTACATCTGGCGGTAACGACAGATCGTCAGAAAGAGACAAAGCGTCATACGGAGGCAGGCGTGACTTGCTTTGCTTTGTGCGACGTGATTTTGTGTGGATGTGCAAATACAAAGGATAAAGTTCAGAAGGAATTGACGCCGTTCTTCAACTTTCGGGATGAACTCACGGCGTATAACGGCCTGCTGTTTAAAGGAAGTCGCATTTTGATCAAACCGCCACTTCGCACTAAATGCTCGAAAATGCCCATCATGTCCGCTTGGGTGTCAAGCACAGTAGTAGTAGAGAACGCGGACTGATGATGTGGTTTAGGATGACATTTCAAACCCGAGACCTGTATCAATTTTTCCAGTCTGCCGATCTCACGACGCTCGCCAATCCAAGGAGCCAATGACGTTGCGTAAGATTCTAGGTCGATCATGGCAGAAAGTAGGGGTTGACTTGTTCGGTGACAACTGGAAACACTATATAATCACTATGAGCTATTGAAGTGACTATTTTGAGGTTGATTCACTCATCACTGCCACGACGGAAGCAGTCTTCAACAGGCTTGGATGTCAATTCGCCAGACACGTAATACTGAAGGAGCTGATCTCCGACAATGGGCTGCAATTTACAAGTTCTGCGTTCCAGATCTTCACGGAAAAGTGGGAATTTTCGCATCGACAATTGAGCCCGTACCACAGTCAATCTAACGGAAAAGCCGTGGTAGCGATCCAATAAGCTAGGATGCTGTTATCGAAAGCCAGAGGCGCTCATGAGGACCCGTATCTAATGTTGTTGGAGCTCCGCAATACGCCATTCCCGAACATAGGTCTCCGTCCAGTGCAACGTTTGTAAAGCATAAGGACAAGAACCCTAAAGCATCCGTCTGCTGAACTCTTACACTTTGTCTCACCATCGCAGGAGCAACTGCAAAGGGGCTTAAGAAAACAGATCGCAGATCAGAAATGGTATTACGACCGCGGGACCCGGGCGCTAGCTGAGTTATCAGTAAATGATGAGGTGTGGAGCCAACCAACACCGGGGGTCAGCGAATAATGGAAGAAAGGTGTAAAGATCGCGAAGGTTGGAGAAAAATCTTTTGAAGTTAGTACCCGAGCAAAGTTTATCAGAAGGAACCGAGTACATCTGAGGCTGCAAAAGGAATGGGCAGGTGTACCTGCAGCACAACTCTTGACGCCTGACGGAGGGATAACAACGGCAGGGGTAGTAAAGACGACGCTGAGCGGAAAAGCGTACGGAATCTTCTGCGACGTTGATGCAGCTGAACCCGAAAAAAGGGAAGGATGGGATAGGATTGTACAAGCATGCGGCTAGCTTGCGGCAAGCGAATGGAGCAGTTTATTTGACGTCTGTGCATATTTCGTCTACGCGCTGATTGGTACGTTGAAGTGGGTTTGTTTGACTGATTCAAAGGAAGAAGCTCATGAGTGCAGCAGCGTCGTTAGTTATGGAATTGACCCAATTACTTATATCGAGATTGTCATTTTTGCTGCACTTGCTTTGCCGAATAAACCGGTTGTCCCTAAAGAACCTAGTTTCACGACACATGTTGTGGTTTCTGGGGCAATTATGACACCATGAAACGAAATCTAAGCTATATGTGCGAAAGAGTGGCAGACTTTCATGACACATGTACTCAAAATCTCGGCCCATCGTGCTTAGTGGTGGTCGCCTTGAGCAGCTGTTTGCACTCCATGGGACCACAAACGCTTGGTCGCGGTTGCGTTAGACAGGTGGACGCTATAGACTGGTTAAGAGCAATGAGTAGGTAAAGAAAATTCGTTTGGAATAATTTTGACTGGGTACCAAGGACAGGTGGTAATCAAATACATGTGGTCCCCATGGCAGGTTGGACTGCATTTTACAGAAGTTTTTCGAATCGACCTTAACTATTATGTTGTCATTGCTTACAGGAAATAGCTTTGTATAAGATACAATTGTTATTCGCGCTAATTCTCGAGATATATTGGGCTTAAAATATAGTCCTTTGAGATTTTCACTCTTCCATCAACACATATATTTGGTGTGGTTACAGTGTACAGCCACTTCAAGGAGAAAACAATTTGAGCCCAAACTAGTACTTGATTAAATTTCCATTTCTTTATTAAATAAATGCAAACGAAGGGCGATTCACGCCATTAGGCATCATCTTCAATTTAGGGCAATGCATTCGCAGCGGGTAGAAGTAATGAAATCACGTGATTCTATTGCACACTAGTTTGCGGTAATATGTTCTAACGGAGAACTGCCGTTGTGCACATGTGTGCATGATATAGAAATCAGTTGTTGTATTAATGAAAATAGTTTACCTCGAAATATTAAGGACAATTGTACAAGTTGGAACATATACCTAGCTGTAGTAGACATTTTCACGCATCCGATCCGAAAAAGTATTCAGTTTTGTCGACGAGCACATCAAATTCGTTTCCCAATCTGCAAAATGATAAAGTTAATTTTTAATCTGACAAAAAGCACCTATGTTCAGTGGTTTCAGATGAGGCGACATGGGCTGAACGGTAAGATTTAGCATATTACCAAAGATTAAGACACAGAAACAAACTGAATAGCAAAGAATCGTTTGTAAACTAAGAACTAATATCTTATAGTTACCGTGAAGTGCTGAGTAAACTTAAAATTTAACTAATGGTTGCAAACAGCTATAATTAGACGCATAGCCAATCCGATGACATATGTTGATTGAGCAGAGTCATTTTTGTGAGCAGTAATGCAAAAACAACTCAGAATATTTCAAATTATATGTGGCTCTCAACCAGAATTATTGCAGTACCAAAACTTATTTACGTTAAGTCAGAATATGGCCATTTATCTAAAGCTACATAGATGGGTTTCTACCACACCTACTGATATACAAACTGGCAGCAAGAGTATGGTGAAGGCCTATATATGACACCTGCATTTTTATCGTACAATGTGAAACAACAACAAAGATATCAATGATTACACAAAGTCCTAATTTTGTTTAGCCACTTCCATTTATGCTCATTCGAATCAATAAACGCACTCTAAAGTGGCTGCGCAAACAGGTGGAAACTGCGACGATAGAACGTCATGGACGGTGAAGGAAGATTTCCTCCGCAAGTACGAGGCATTTGATGAGCGCCGGTCACCAAGGTGACCCGGATGAGTCATTCGCATTCCTCATGCCCAATCAAAAGCCTCACATATCCAAGCTATTCGGGGCCATTATGATGGATCGACAACGTCCACCAATGCATATCCAAAAACAGCTGACAGTGACATTAAGTCTACCGCGTAGCGTGAAACCCACCAATCGGAAAACAATTGATTAATAACTGATTTCACGTTAAATCGTTCTAAATTCCTTGTTAATTCCTTGTATGTGGCTGACGAGTATGCACGAAATGACAAAATCATCCCACAATCTTCCTCTTCTGATATTCCTATTTGAAATTACAAAGGGGAATTCATGTTTCTAATTTCGACCTAGCGCGGAAATTGAAACATCGAAATCCTAAGACGTTGGCTAGTAAGTTATTCTTCTTAATTGTAGCGCTTGTAATTTATGAGTAAATAAGACCTATGGGCCCATCAGCGTGACGTTAATAAATGCGAGAGCGACCAATTAAATCTTTGGGTCTGGAATTAATTTATCTAAAGCTCGATATGTACCACAAAGTTTTAATACACACATTTAATTACAGAAGAGTAGTAGGGGGAGTTCAATGGTATAGGTAGAAATTCGTCACATCTAGACTCACTCAGACAGCCGTCAGACGCTCGGAGAAGTACTGTAGGAGCGTTTTATCCTTTCGGGAATCCTCAGCAGTGCTCATTCCATCGGACCCCTGGTGGGGCTCGAACCCGCAACTCGACTGTTGCCAGTCCGTGGTTGAGACCACTGAGCTACGGGGGACGGCAACGACCATCGTGAATAAGTTACTAGATGTGATATAGCGCCGCTCACTATCCACTGACTTACGCGTTACTGCCGTGCAGAGGACAGGGTAGCTTCCACACCAAGCGACGAGGTTACCAAACTTAAGCTGCCAATTAACTTATGGCATTATAAGCAGTTTGGTCTGCGTACTGATCACAGAAGAGTAGTAGGGGGAGTTGAATGGTTAGTGGTCTCAACCACGGACTGGCAACAGTCGAGTTGCAGTTTCGAGCCCTACCAAGGGTGGGATGGAATGCGCACTGCTGATGATTCCAGAAAGGATGAACCGCACGTACAGTGCTTTTCCGGGCGTGTGGCGGCTGTCTGAGTGAGTCTAGATGTGACGAATTTCTACCTATACACATTATATTGTTTACAGAAGGCTATTGTACGTATCCTGGCATGTACCGGCAGGAATAACGCTTACACTGACGAATTATTGCAACTTAAACAAAGTGGTACTTATAAGTACCGCTAGGACACCAACCTGGACCGAATTTGAGCAGTTTGTTCGAAAGCATTGCTCTGTCAAAATTTTCAGCACCATAGTTATTCTGATGAATTCGATCCAGTGAAAGTTATGCAATCGATCATGCGAACTCACATAATATAACTTGTGCAAGCAATACGACAAAATGCAAGAGTCGCTTAGCTTTTCCATCCGTAACTTGAGGTAAGAAGAATTTTCTTGACTGCAAGACAAGAATATTCCGAATTTTGTGTGGTAGGCTGTAGTGTAGGAACCAAGTCATAAGGATGTTTGTAGTTGTGGTTGTTTGGTTTTGCGTAAGTTCTTCGTTGATGTTTAATAAAAGTGAGGTAGCGAACATGAATTTTTGCTGTGATTCACCTTTATGCTAATTTATCAGTTTGGGAATGGTTATTTACAACACGCTAATCAAATTCGTGTAGCAAAGAGTTTGAAAGTAATGATTCTAGCTAAATGATTGGACTTCTCAAGGTCCATTTTGACCATGTGGCTTGGTTGCTACCGTTAATCGGGCCGTCTGTGGCCAGGGCAGCCGATTTGTACATACAAGATTATTTTACGCACACAGCTGTGAGTGTTGGAACTGGAATAATTACTGCTTTCACAGTCACAGTTAGACGGCATCTGAGTTACGCGTGCAATGTCCGAATACCCGTTTGGTCTAATGAAATGCCTCTTACGCGTTGATTTTTTGATTCCAATCAATCACACAGGATCCGACGAAACATTTTGCCCAATATGGCAAATACCGCGCAATGGCTCTAGCCAAAATATATGTTTTTCCTATAACCTCAACTGACGTTTCAACGGAAGTATATGCGCACAATTCTAAAAAACTTTTGCTCATATTACGATGGTCCAAATGTATTCTTCCTTATGGTGAACCGGTCCGTGGTTGGTCATATATAGATCTACTGATGTGAAAGCACTTGTTGCTAAGGAAGTAGAACTGTGCACAAGAAAAAGCTGTGTACCAAAACTAATCACTTTAGGGGTTGAATTTCCAGACTTTTGCTGTTGTTAATTTACTAGACTTCCTCCCCATTGATCTTATTGTAATAATTAATCAAATGCAATTCTGCTGACATGCTTCAATTTACATTGTAATGCGCACTGATCCGGAAGCAAAGGGGTTGGTAGCAGGACAAGGAAATAAATGAAAATTCGTTAAGGCGACGCAATAGAGCCGTATGGCTAACACATGAGCAAGAACCCAGAGAGAACGCTGTGCAAGTCGGTTAACGTGTATTACGGTGAATATTAATCGGGGTCATTCGAACCAAACACGGGCTGAATGTGGCAGATGAATAGCACAAACATGACAAAGTTAAGCACCGACTAAAGTGTGTTTGTGAGATAAAGGCTAGAAACTAAAATGTGTGAAATACCTACTAATTTGAACTGGCGACCATATTCAGTAGGCACAGACGGAGAATCCAGGGGAAATAAACTACATGCAAAATAAAACTTATCGAAACTTTTAGCACGATCCATGGTGCTAACGGGGAATTTGGCGCCGTTAATATCGCAGCACTTGGAGTGTAGTCGAAGCGATATTAGATTCCAGTACAGGGAAACAATTAACAGGCCGTCAGATAAATTTGTTGCAAAAGCCTTATGCCCGTTTTGAAGCAAGCATCTGCGATAGCTGAACTCGGTATAACTGTTACAGTATTTGTTAACTTTTGTGTCAACTTTAACTTTCCTTCGACCAGGTTTCATCCCTTTTAATCAGTATGACTGATGGCCTATTGAGACACCAGATTCCATTCACGTATGTCAATTTGTCGCCAGACTTCTTGTTAAAAATCAGCTAGCGTACGCAGTCTACGTATGAGCAAATTTGAGCCGACGTTCTGTGATACATCTTAGCAAATATAATATTTTAATTTTGGCGCGCTCTGAGCATCACTCCATTAAACTACTCCTCACGTTTGGCAGCTCAGCATGCAGTACGTCATGCAAACCGAAATGCAGTTTTATACTTCATTCAACTGTTTTAACCTTCCAGAATTGGCATAAATTATAAGGACGGTTACTGCTTAACGGACTGACGATTTTTCCACTTATATTGTCAAAAGTGTGGAATCGTAAATAATGATAGGATTAGCAGTGAATTTCGAATCAGTGTTTGTCATATTTTCCAACCACATGGAAAGTGCCAAGAGTAAGTTGCATCTGAATTCCAGGCATGCAATAGTTGAAAAGCTTGAAAAAATATATGAACCACCCAAATACCTAAAACGGTTATTAGCACTTTGAAGTCAATTTCCATACAAATTCTAGAGTCGCATTTTGGATATCAGCATGGTTGGCGACATCCGGTTTCGGATTTGTCTGTCACTGTGGCCAGCCACAGGACGCCTGCGCCTACAGAGGGACCATGGTTGGATTGCGCTGCACAACCCACACCCCATATCCAGTGTAAACCTGAAGGAGTAAGACCGGGAGGCACGTGGATGGGAGCCACGTTTCATCAACGGAGCCGGCCCACACTCCTTCACAGGCAAACACAAGCACGATGTAGTTGGGAATCAAGCGCACACAAGGCGGTGGCTGGACCGTAGTCCGCTCCACACTGAGTGCATGGAACCACTCTTCGAGCCTAACGGCCACAAGATCCGTGCACCCCGTTCTCTCCAGCAACGACGAACTGTCTCCTGGAGCCAGTATGGACGAGGTAGTGGGTAATAGACAGGTAGACACATTGTTAAAATGCACATCAAGCGCAGCCACACCGGGGATATCAAGCAACAGCCAATCATTTGAGAGAAAGATAACAAAGAAAAGAAATCGAGTAATGCATAAATAATATACAAATCATTAAAATGGCATGTTTGTTTTGCAGATGCGGTCGGAGTGGGCTTTTCCTCCATTCCGGAAGCGCTGCCAGGTGTCTTGAGGGACCTTGCTTGTCAACCTACAGCCGTTCAATATTGTTCAGTTATTCCGTCTCCGGAATATTTATCTGTTCCATTCACTACAGCAGATGAGAAAGATTTCCAGAGAGTACATCCTGAGTTTTCCAGATGGCATCCGAAGTAATCTTTCGTTGGGATTCCGTGCAAATGTACCCTTCCAACTTGAATCCAGTAGAAATCTACCGAGGAAATAGGTTAAAGCAGCCACATTTTAGGAGTCCGCACGGCTTCTTAGCTTGCTACTCCCTCCAACGCAGCCGCGCCAGGCGTTCCATTGGGAGTTATCTCTTGGAATATAAACGCTTTGCTTAGCACGCATTCATAGACAAAAGTCGGGAGGCGCAAATGAAACGTATTCTGAAACAGTTGACAGAGGGAATACAGACGCCGTCTATCAAATGCGAATCCTTGTTACACTCACCACAGCAATTGGACGAGTCTTTTGAATTAGCGGAGAAACATGAGCTCATGGATGTCGCTAGGCGTGCATCCCTGAGTCGAGTCAAACGAAGGCATCCTCTCATCACCAGCTGCACAGCTGTCGAATCGCCAGAAGTTCGGAAAGACTGCGAATAAATGTTGGCAAAATTGTCGGTGTGGGTCTCGAAGGTGTAAGTTTACTGTCCCAGAGGTGTATAGCGCGTATTGTTCAGCGTTTACCTTCGTGGCTGTGTTTATGTAGACTAAATGGATCAAAATGTTAGCTAATACGGGAGTTAACTGCTTTCAAGTTTTACAGCCTATCGTTCCAATAGGTGCGAATATCTTCCTAGACATTTAAATGCTCCAGTTTGCAACCAACAGGAACTCACAGTTTAGATCACAGCAACAGTATAGCCAAAAGAGATTTCAGCCGCCCACGCGATTTTATTATCAATGGTTTTTGTTTTGACGCATTGTTATGATTAAACATCTACTCGGTTCAAGTTCAATAATAAGCTGGTCACCAATGTCTTGGAAGTAAACAAGAAGATACTACAGTTTGTCTTCACTAACAATCCTGTAATGTCTTGTGCGGTAGGAAGGAGTCCTGTACTATAACCCATTTGAAGCATCCCTGAATAACTGCCGACTTTTAACAGCTGTGAATTAGAAGGCATTTTTACAAAATACCAATATGCATTTGGTTGGTCGGAGTACGGCATGGAACCAAGCAATTCTTTACAACCTTCTTGACGTGTAGAATACGTAGGATTCTGGAATCCAGAACCAGAATAATATAACAAAATTATAAAAGGTTAGGTTACAAACCTCTCGTATTATGCTTTTTCGCAAATTTTCTTTTAACCCTCGAAAATGACCACCTTCATTATTGTGCAGTATAGATAAGCCTTAATTTTCGTGAGCATTCGTTGCCATTCCTGCCGTGAACAAACAAAAAGCAGTAGGACATCCAGGAAATAATATCGAAAGGTCTGATTTCACATTTGTTCAATTATAGACGGTATCACCAAGGATCAAAAATTTGTTATCCACTTTGTCGGAAAAACCATTTCACTATTACTTATTGTTTTAGTGAAAAAAGAGATGTATTTTGTAGTGGATAAGTACTCCAAACATCGGCGCGATCCAACATAGCATTATGCAGAGGAACAGATTTTAGTGAAATTAAGGTTTTCAGGGCTGGGGATTTATATCAGCCCTCGCTGCTTTCGTCGTACATCATTTACTTTTTATCTACTGCAGGTACATCAGTATTGCAGGGTCTGACTGAAGGAATTTTGTTCAAATTATTTACAAGGTCACAGAGGTTGTTTCCCTCATTCCACATTTTGTATACAAGGACTGAGATATTGCACGCAACTGCCGCTTTATTGCTTCTGGACACGCAATTTACGGTCAACAAAAACTAATTCTAATTAAAAGTTTTAGTAAAACTCTGCTTTGTTTATGGAAGCAAATGCCAAATATTTTGTTTAGCATTGTGCGACCGTTGCTCTGGAAAGCTGGGTAGTTTTGCATTCTTGTAGACGCCAATAGTGTCTGTTTGCTTTTGATGACATAAATTGTTGAAAACAAGTCAAATTAGGTACACGCAACGACTATTTACTAGCACTGACGTATTTCGACTTTCTTTATTTCATTAATTGCGGAATAGAAAGGATACTACACACGGTTTCAGTGAGATTTTTAGACATCTAGTTGTTTTATTTACTTAAAATACAGTACACTGATATACGTACAGGAGCATATAAATGCCTGCGCCACATCCCAACCAGATACTTCTGTGTTTCTTATCCCATATGTGGGGTTGTCAGGGCAAGGACGGAAAGGCGTATTATCGGAGAAGCATTGTCCCTGAGTCAACCGGACCCCTTCATAAAATGCATTATTTATATGCGGCTATATATGCATGGTGTCCACACACATATATATGCGTCATATCGCAAATGCAGGTCAAATATTAACTCTTAAAATACACTACATATGCAAAACCAGGCTAATACAAGCAGTTAAAAATCGTTTTCTATCTGCCTTCCTTGTGCATCCAAACAAGTGTTGTACTGATTGGTTCAGTTAGGCGAAAAACGAAGTACTAGTTGCAGTTTCGTCCAAGGCTATGTATCAATCGATAGAGTGGAGTGATGCATCCGAGCAATGAGTCTAATTCGTATGTAAGCGTCCAACTTCCTGGCATATCTTGTGGATCATTCCGTGAATGCATTTCGTCCATTTCAACTGCTCATTTAGACAAAGTGAACAAAACACAACGAAATGGGAAGACGATTGTGATAAGCTGATGGCTGCGGGAGTGATTGCATGATAACCAAAACAATTTATTTGGGTTATAAAGCACTGCTTCAAAAGCATCGTTGGGTGGTATGGCGAGTTTTCGAAAAACGGTAGAAAGTGAAACCAGTATCTTCATTGCCAAAAGGACAGACTTACCGTTTTTAAATACAGTAGCGTTGCACAGCTTATTTCACAGATCCAACAGCCGATGAACAATAAGTCTAACGTATTTCATGTGAGCAAACTAGAGAGATATTGCTAAGTATAAAACGTAACCGAATGAGTGTATCAATCAACCAAGCTTTAAACAAGGCTAGGTAGTTGCCGAAACGCCTGATTTGGAGAGAGGTTTGCAAGTGTGACAGATCCAAATAGAAGAAAATTGCTTAGGCACTCCAGACGCCTGTACTGTTCTGCTAGTTTAAGTGATTACCCACTTAACTTTGTGTTGCTGCCGAATTTCAGTACAGAACGGCGCACCTGCTTGGGATAGCGTAAACTCAAAGATGTCATTAACAGATCGCTTCGGAATCGGGGAGAGTGTCCACTGCACACTTTTAAATGTTTCAGCCTTTGCTCGCATGGTGGATTGCGCATTTCAATTACGTATATAGAATCCCGAATTTAAGGTTGGCTGCTAGGATTAAACTGCATATTCAACATGGTGGCCAACCTATGGACTGTACATCCGAAGCCCTTTTCACAACAGCCGGAAGAGTTGTCTGTCAGATCTTTAGGCCGCTTCGGCATGCCTGGAGCAGTCTAAGTCATCGTGAATAAGCACACCCAGATCACGTTCGACGGATGATCGCTGCAGTACCTGGGTTCCTATCCTCAGGAGTAAGTATTTAGGTGTCGTATGAAGAATAACTTGCAGTTGCTCAAGTCATACTGAAGCAGATTTTGGGTTGACCAATTATGTATCCCACCAAGGTCAAACTGAAGTAAATTCTGATCGGCATCCGCTTTATTCCTTCATTACGTTGTCTGTAAAATGAAGGAAATTTGGGGCGATTTTATGTGCATGGTCATTACTGATTACAAAAAATAGCGGCCCTAGAACCGAGCCTTGAAACACACCACGCTTAACTCGTATGTGTCAACTAAGGATCTCCTGACTCTGGCTACTAATTCCGGATGAAGAAGATAGTTAACGAGCCAGCTTAAGAGAGGGTCACTGATGCCGTAATTTTAGAGTATGGAAAGGAGAATTCGATCAAATGCCTGCGGTGAACCCAAGTTGATCACATCAATTTCCTCACTGATGTCAGTTTAGTCAGTTCACCTACTCGGTGCGATTAATAAATTGCTTTAGCACGATCGCTTTCACTGAAAACCGTGTAGCGCAGGAGCAACACTTTTACAATTTTCTAGATAATACCAACGCATTTATCCTGGAAGAAGAGAACTGCAGAGAAGTTTGAGTGCACTGTCCATCATTCACCTTTGTGACCCAAAGATATTATTCCAATGTTCCTCATGTTGGGAACCTGCGCTGAAACAAATGAACCAAAAAGTTTCCCCGTTTTTATGCTACTGACCAAAGTGAATCTTGACGTATGGTATAGACACCCGGGGAGCTGTGGTTGCGCAGAGACGTCAGTAGCTACAATACAGATACAACAGTTAATCGGATGTAGGTGAATCATGGCGTTGGGTCAACAAAAGCTGGACGGTTTCCGAAAGGTAAGACCGTTGAGATGTGAAAGCATATTGCGTCCGAAACGCGACTGCTGCTTCTATAGCTATATTGTTTAGACCATCATCTTCTCGGGCTGGAGGAATTTCCCACCTCACTTTGTAAAGCCCATTGACAAGACTGTAAAGTAGTTGTTAGTAGCGATGAAAGTTGTCGCCACGTTCTTCTGATATGTGACTTTGTCTTCTATGATCAGTTGGTTAGAGTGGTTACCTTGGACTATGTATCTGGTCCAAGTATCTGGCTTCGTAGTTCATATATGCTCTCGCCCATCGGTGTTGTATATTCACATCCATATTTTCGTTCTGCCCATTTCGACAGAAAGGATTTCAGGCTAAAACTAACCCCAGTGCCCGAAGACTTTCTAACTCGTTAAGTGAAGTTGCTCACGAAATCGAGACAAAATACTTTCGTAGGGTGTTCGGCGAGGAAAGTACAGGTTGTGGTACCGATAGGCTGGACTAGGTAGCCGTTGCGTGTAATGGTGCGCGCCAAAGCAGGATCTCCTGACGATATTCCGCACAACAAATGAAGTTGCAACAGATGCCTGCATAAACATTGCGGTTCAAACGACAGTCTACAACCCCATACATCAATCACATGTGCCTCCTTGGCGATCCAGCAGGGAGAATCTGTTACTTGTCCTGAAATGTGCGCACACAATGACGTGATTGGACAGTGGAATACAGGTTAATAGCGATGGCAGATCGCATTTGAATTGTCCTGCGATTGTAGTAGGCGGTTCTACATAAGATGCTTTTAAATCACCTAAGATAAAATTTGTGAGCGTGTTTGCCCTCTAGGTTATATCTTTAGACTTCGCAAGTTGGCGGCTTATTTTGGGTGTAGTGTTTGGGGCTGATAGACCAATTATACACCAGATTTAGATACTTTAAACTGTAGGTGGCATTAACGAGATTCGGCCAAATGTGTGTCAGAATCCGCCACGGCCTCACACTTTAAATCGTTTCTGCAATGTTGCAGCTGATTATCGGTCGCCATGTACTTTACTTCAAGTGTCGGCTTACACAATAGTTGCTGTAAGCATGATTATGTTTCACATAGCATTGGTAAAATACATAGAGTGCGATTGCAGGAACGCAGTCAAACCGATGTGAACAGTTCTCGTGACCAGTTTGGTTTTGCCAGTAGTCTCTCCATACCATACGGTGCATATTTTGTGCTCTGACACGCAACATGTTTAGTTTAAACATAATCGAGGATGAACATAGATAGATAGATAATCAAAGTTGAAAGGTGATGGAATAATTCCCAATCTTGGCTACCCAATAGATAGTACTTTCGTGTCGGATGACAGAAATGTGGACGACATGTGGTGAAATGTGTAGGAAAAACATTACTATAAGTTGGATCACAGGATGATTGAAAAAGATTCGCACAGTTTTCAGAAAAACTGATAGATATCCTTCCAATTTTCTTCCGGGAAGGAAAAAGCACAAAAAGGGAAATTGTGTGGTACATGCTAATACAAATTCCGTTAATATTACACGTAGAAAACCTAAACATTGTACAAATTGTCGGAGCTTCGTTTTGGTATCCACTTGTCAGTGACTTTAACAAGATGAGGTTCGAATGCATTCGTTGGACACCTGTTTGTCTTCAATGTCGCACTAACATATAATGCATTAACCTTGGTGGTACGCTTTACATCGAGTAACGACAAGCCAAATCATTGAGGGTGGAGTGATGTAGCACGGTTTTAATACACATATCCTGTTCCAACGACTCCGGTGCTTCAAACTGAGTAGCAGTTGCCACTACCTTGAACCGTGTTTGGTTGCGTCTGTTATATTAAATACGTGCCTATATTTGTTCATATAAGCTACAAGGTATAAAAATTATCAGTAAGACCGTTAGCAAACAGCACACAAGTAAACTATTAGTTGAAAAGTTGCTCGATCGACTTGGGTACTGCTTCGAACATAACATGGAAAACAGGCTATATCGTGCTTAGTGGACGCCAGCTAATGAAGATCAGCGATGAGCGCAAGCTTGGTAGTTAAAACAACGCTACGGCTCCTTTGGAAACTATGTTTTTTAATTAAATGTGAGCATGTTGCAGGATCCTGCGAATCCCAAAATAAGCCCAACTTAGTTTCTATATGTGCATCCCAAACGATATATGTGCAAGAAGTAGGAAATGAACATGGATTTCGCACAGCAAACCACGGTTAGTAGATTGGAGATCCGTTGCAAAGTTAAGTAAATCTGCATTATTGATATCAGTCAGCTAACTGAGTTAGAAGTATTGATTTAAAGTGTGCTCTGTGTAGAGAAGTTAATCCTTGTTGACTGAATACTGAATATTGAGAATAGAGAGCGGGCAGATAAAAATCTGTGTTGCTGCATCGTAGGTGGATCGCACACATGCGCGGAATCACGTCATTGCTTCCTGTGCAGTGTAGCATATTGCAGCTGCATTACATCTTATCCGGGTGCGATGCTGTCCCTATACTTGTAGTGTGCAAAGTGGATGTCAAGAAATCACTCTCTCTTAAGAAATCTCCTAGATTCCGACTGTTGTCTCAAGCAAGTTGTTCCAATATTTCCTCACTCGACACTCGAGGCATAGATGGTGAGCAATACACTTTAAATCTGATACCATTAGTTTGTACCGGTGTCCGCGTGCGATGCTTATTGTGCGAACGTGCAGCAGCGGCCACAAAATAGGGACGTGGCCCAGGTGCAGTATCTGGTGCGTCATAATGAGTTCAAACTGAAGCCGACGATGTAACGGTGTATAGATCCCTAGTCTCCTACATCGGTCCTCGTACGACATACCCCATAAACTGGGGATAAGTCGGGTAGCTATATGCTGGAGCCGTTGTAGTTTCTGCACCTTACCTATTCGGGTCGGACAATAGGCGGATGAGCCGTACTCAAGCACCGTCCGTATTATGGAAGAGAACAGACAGGTAGTAATCGCCTCAGACCAATGGCAGAAGCTGCGTTGACGTGCCCAAAGCAGGCGTAGTCACTTTGCGTACAGTCTGTTCGTGTTGTCGACAAACTTCAGATGGCAGAGTGAGAGTGCGCCTAGATCGGTTACGGAACTGTGAGATGCATCGAGTGGCCGGCTAGAGTGTACGCAAAAGTACGATTCCAAACAAACGACAGAGATTAATAGACACAGAACCTTAATTAACAAAGACCTGATGGAACGCACAATATAATTTGAGAACACATTTTTGTTGGGCGATGAGTTACGCATGCTGTTATAGTATTAGTCTAACGATTATGCTCAGTCGCAGTGCTGTAGATAATGTATGTGTTTAACTATTTTCAAGCTTATACTACTCGTGTTTCGAAATCGCATTGCGTCCAACGATGATACTTTCAATAAACATAGATTCTCGAAAATGTAATCCAGCTAAGTAGACCAGCAAGCCTTATGCTGTGTACAACGACCCGACATATGAGTCGACCCGTCAGCCTGTATTACACACTATTTTGATACTTCGACCCTTACGCTAGCGCCTCTAATAATCAGTGCCTACGTGTGATGAAGCTCATTAGAGTCGACCAATATCAGCTCGATATGAGCATTCTATATCACGGTCCGATATATTAGTCTATTATTGTTTGCTGTCAAACCAAGCCAGAGACAAAAGTGACTGTGAATGAATTAGACACTGGTCACAAGATTGGTTTGGAAAATGTAGCGATTTATAAGGGAGTAAACGATCATCTCCCCAGTGGTTGATTGCCGAGGCGTGGGAAATTGCCAAATTGAACAGCCGCATGAATAGAATGGACGGGATAGAACACTCAAGTGCTGGCAAGCGATCTTAAGTTTGGTTAGCTTGACGGGTTTCCGTGTGCGGATCAGGTTAGAAAGTGCAGCTCGGCTGCTCATCATCAACATTTGGGATCTAGCGGTCAACGCAATGAGGCAAAAAGAACACCCGGATTAATCCCACTGTGGTTAAAATAACCTGAGGAGAAATCCTGACATGGGACTGTAATACCATCTTGGGCCATATATACTATCGCGAAAACCGACTCTGTTTGCTATAGAATACCCCTCCAAATATATACCGATTAATCTGGCTAATGAAGATTTGCGTCAAAATTGGAATGTCGCGCAACAAACACGCCAACGTATTAGTAACAAACTTGAACAATGAACAGTGATAAACAATCATGTATAAGGGTTAAAAATGCAGGTGCTTGTCGTGTTCCCCTAGGGTGGTTAGATTGAGTAAAAATAGATCAAGGGATAATGGAATCGTCGGTTCGGGCGATTACAGATTTAACTGTACTGCCGTATAAAGGGAGTTTTAAATGAGAATGTGCGCACACAAAGCAATAAGGGGAGTGGTTAATGCATACTTAATAGTCGAAGAAAAAATAAAAAATAGCAAGGACACCTCTTACTCGTGTGCAACCAATTGGGTCGATGGGATACAGAAATCCAGTTTCTACAGTAGTAGCGTTTATTAAATTGTGTGCAAGGGTTTAGAGTGACTCATTCTCGAGTAGGGTTATGGCCCTGTCTACTGTCTGTTGTGCATTAATGCCAGCATTTGGTGGTCATGGGCTATATCACGTAGTGTAAATGTGACAGAGTTTCTTCAAGGTGTCTTTTGAAAAGGGATAGGGTAGGAGCATTAATTACATGTTCCGGGAGGGCGCGCCAAGGCTGTGACACTCGTAGGGTGAAAACCTTTCGCCGACATTCCAGTCGGCTGTACTGCATGACCAGCTTAAACTGATGACCTCTTAGCTGTGTGTTTTGTCTGAGTATCAGAAGGGAAAAGCATGGGTGGTTGGGGTTTCTCAGGATCTGGTACACGATTATGAGATCTTAGACGCCGATAAGGTTCACTGTATATTTTGAGAGTCTTCAGTCTGAGTGGGTAGGGGAGGCTGGTCAAACCTCTGACGATCTTCGTTGCCCTACGTTGTGCAGTATCGAGCGCGGTGAGATGGTGCTTGAGCCAGGGTTGCCACGCCTGAATAGCGTATTCCGCGTGCGGCCTCATGTACACACTAAGCATTTTTGGAAAGACTGAAGGGTCAAACTTCCCGAAAGCTCTGCGAAGAAGGTCGAGGTACTGGTTTGCTTTGTTAGCTGCCTTTTCATTCTGCGTCAAACAACCGAAGTCATCTTGAACTATCACGCCGAGATCGCACTCGTGAGAAGCTCGCTGTAGAATTTGTGGTCCTAGGCGGTACTTGTACATACTCTGGTGCCGTATGCTGAGAACTTTGCACTTGGTGACGTTGAAACGCAGCATGTTCTCGATGGACCATGTGTACGCTTTGCCCAGGTCCTCCTGTAACACTGTGTGATCCTCCACTGCAGCTACAGTACGCCATAACTTTAGATTATCAGCAAATAGCAAGCAGTTAGAAGATAGCACGCTCGCGAGATCATTTATGAAAACCAGGAAGAGGCGGGTTCCAAGTACCGAGCCCTGAGGTACACCTTACTGAACTTCGATGGATTCCGATAGGTTGCTTCGAACCCTCACATTCAGGTGACGTTGCACGAGAAAGTCTCCTATCCAGCCCAGAACAGGATCGCCGATTCCATATTTTTGGAGTTTGTGGAGTAGAATGCGATGGTCGAAACGGTTAAATGCATTTGAGAAATCCATGTAGGCCACGTCGACTCCTACACCTGCGTCCACAGATCCCGTCCAGCTTGCACGAGCAATCAACGGATTAGGGGTAAATGATCGATTTCGGTGAAATCCGTGCTGCTCCGGAATGAGAATTTTGTTGTTCTCCAGGTGCCCCATCAAAGCTTTTGCTGCAATTGACTCCATAACCTGGGAGATCACAGGAAGCAGTGTTATCGGGTGATAATTTGCTGATTCAGCACGACTGCCACTTTTGTAGATTGGCGTAATGATTCCATTCTTCCACATCAAGGGGACGTGCATCTCGTTCAGACATCGTTGAAAGAAGATTGCTAGTGGTCCTGCCAAGCTCGTGGCAGCAACCTTCAACGCCTTCGGGCGAATGTCGTCCGCACCCGGGGAGCTGAACTCGCGCAGAGACATCAGCCACTTCAGTACAACAGCTGCGGAGGTGAACGATATGTGATTAAGCTTAGGCTGGATGTATGATGATTACATACATTAGAAGGTATTGCCAAATTATTGTCCAAGAATGTTGGATGCCTCTTGTGTGGTTTGGGCTAATCCGCATGCTGTATGCAGAGCAGGAATACCGCGCTTAACACGGTGCAAATTGTTTACATGTCGGTATAGCAGTTTGGGATTGGGGCAAAACCTTTTCACCAGACCCTGTTGGTTCTTCAGTATATCCTCCCGGACGAGTTTGACATAGTGCTTTCTTTGTATTGTGTAGACATCCCAGGTATCTTCGTTCGGGGAGGCCATGTGTGTACGCCATGCAAAGTCCCTTAATGCCATGCATTTACGTGTCCTGCTCCTTACGACATACTTCACCCTTTTAGGTCGGTAGGGTTTGGTTTCGGATGTGCTTGCTAGGAGCTTGTTAAACATACAGATGAATTATCCTCAGGCCACCTTTGGGGTCACTTCAGCTAAGAACGACCAGCTTGTTTCATCACTGAGGTCGGACAGGTCGTCATAGTTGGTTACGACATGATATTCCTCGGCATGCTTTTTGGGATAATCCGCCTAGCACATGTTATTAAACACTAGCCTCGCATGATCGCTGCGGCCCAGTGGTGTATCGGTTATCACTCTATCGACCATCAGTTCTTCATTAGTGAATATTCGGTCCAATGTGGATGGTCTGTTATTTCCTCTGAATCTGGTGGGCGTAGTGACGTGGCCATAAAGCAGGAAGTCTGAAACAAGATTTGCAGGTCTGCTTTGAATTGCTCTCCTGGTGTGGCCTGAGAGTCTAGAGCATGTAAGTTGGAGTCGCTGGTAACTATAATGTGACTGTACTTCCTATTTAGCACTTGCCTCAATGCTGCCATCAATTTGCAGTCCATATCAGGCGTAGACGATGTTGGGCGGTAAACAACAACCAATAGGCCAAGATCGTTCCCTCTTAGCCGGAAATTACACCAAATGGCGTCAGGTACGTCAGTTTCCGGATCGTTTATGGGTTCGCATTGCATGCTGTGACGAAAATAAAGGGCTACCCCACCACCTTTGCTGGCTCGATTCTTCCGGACAACGGACACGTCTGTTAGCGCGATTTCCGCATCCGTTATCTCACAGCGCAACTACGTTACGGTGACAGCGATAAGGTCCCAAGCTGCTAACGCGTCTCTAAGTCTTAATTCAGCTAATTTTCTGAGTAGAACTTGGGTCTTTGTGTACATGTATGAGAGCTTCTCGAGCACCAAAATTGTGTTGGATTAGATGGATGAAGCAAGTGAGTTTACGCCGACCAATAAAGGGTCGGCGAATAATCATTTTTGGATGAGTTGCAGACTCTCGAGACGAGTTTGGTATATAGTCAGGTATATGATGCCCCGGATTCCGGTGTTTGCTCGTGCTCTGCTGTGTCCCTCCGGATATTATTGCTACTGTTGAAACCGTCTCCGAGTCGGGTTCTGCATTTGGCGTTTTCATTAAGAGTTGTGCATCCACTGATGACTCAGTAGAAGGTGCTAGTGTTCCCGTTGCTTTCAGAGGAATTTCTGTTGTCAATCTGCTACGGAATTTATCCAATTCTCTGTTATGTAAATTAAGTAAGTACGGTGTTACAAATCCGCTTAACTCATGGATCCAATCTTACCTAGTAGGACGGTTGCAAGTTGTGGATATCAATGGTTATATCTCTTCACCTTTTCCTCTTACCAGTGGAGTGGTACAGGGCAGTGTCTTAGGCCCGTTACTCTTCCCACTGTATATAAATGACCTTGTTCCTGTTATACAATTTGGGAAGCCTTATTTGTTTGCTGATGATTTAAAGGTGGTTTACACGTTCCTAGGCTCTCAGCGTGCCGCTGAAGTTAACAATATCCAAAGCGACTTGAAAGCCATTGAGAGATGGGCAGATATGTGGCAGATGACATTTGCAACATCGAAGTGTAGTATTCTATCGTATGGATGTCAGATAGCAGCAGAAGTGTTCAGGCTTCATGATGAAGTCATTCCCATCAGCCAGTCTGTTCGTGACTTAGGTTTAAGATATTCTAGTTCGTTAAACTTCAGCGAACATACAAATCATATAGTGAAAAAGGCTAAGCAGTCGGTCGGGCTCATATGCCCCCTGATAACCTTAAAAGAAACCAGACTAGTTGCTTTCAAAATCTGTATCTGGCCTTTGCTTGAATATTGTTGTGCTGTGTTCAGTAACTTGCGATAGGCTGACTTGAGAGCCATTGAAAATGTCTAACGCGCCTTTACGAAGCGCATATTTGGCTATTCAACCGCTCTTTCATACCGAGATAGGTGCAAGCAGTTGAATCTTGAATCTCTGTGGTTACGAAGAATGCAACTAAATCTGTGCTTCCTCCACAAACTCGCGTGGCGGAAAGCAGATATTGGAACCTATTAATTGCACTTTTGGGAAAACACCATTTATGAACTGCGAGATAATGAATGCGTATTCTATTTACCTAAATTCAAGAGCAGTGTAAGGATTTTTTTCTATATTCTTAGGTATGGCTCCATTTGGAATAAGCTGCCAAAAGAGATTAGATATATTGAACATTTTTGTATGTTCAAGAAAGTGATAAACGCATATCTGTCAACGGACAGAGCGAAATGGATCTTAAAAATTCAACTTGATGATGAAAAGCTGTATGAAGAAGAGCCGGATGATGTATGATACCGGAGAACATCAACTCTACTGCACCAGAGAAAACTTGATCAGCTAGGATGAGTTGCTACAAACCGCTTCTTATGCTATTCCTTAAAGCTACCTCCAATACGGTTTTAATCCCTTTAAACTTAATTCATACCAACTTTCTTCTGTTTAAAACCGAGAGCAAAATTATTTACTGGTGTGACGTCAGGAACTATTTTTGTAATTTTCTTCACTAATTGATTAATTCGTAATATTGTTCTGCGATCCTTTTTGCTACATTTGTTCTCCAACGCTAATCATTTTCCCTTCTTTTCTGAAGTTAACAGTCTAGAAACATATACTTGAAATCAGTGACGGCAATAACTGATTCCCTATGCGACTTTTGCTTATGGGCAGCTCGTACAGTAATCAGTCTCCGGCTGTCACGCCACACAATTTATCGTATGATCAGCTCGATCGATTTCTACGCCGACGTACAAAACATACCTGCCTATTTTTACACTAATGATATAATTTTCACATAATTCCTCTTTTCAATATTCTTCCTTACAGCTTCCTTACAGCTTCCAGATTATAAAAGACGTTACCTATACAAGGTAGATTGCCACCAACTGACTGGCGTATAAAAAGTGTCATAATATAATGATCCGCATGACGGACTGGGCTGAGCCTTCATGACCCATAATACATGTACAAAAGCAGCTCTAAAAAGAACAGAACATATGATATACAGGTGATGGCTCATATGCTACTATGCCACACCGGCACACGGTCAGTTATTGCATGGAAGTGCGAGCGAAACCTTTCGAGGGAATACCTTGCATGGAAGCAGGTCCCCTGGGGTTGGTTCCACGAGTGGCCGTATTACTTTAACTGGACATCTGTTTAAATCTGCTTACGTTATTGTTCCTGGTTTTTAATTTCTTTAATGCCTTAATCCTGCCAATTAGTTTAGTACCTGTTTTGGATCCATTGTAAGAAGCGTGAACAAATTGATTATTTTTTTGCGATCCTTTTGTACACATTGATCAGACCACATAGTTGAACTGAGCCTCGAATCACCGAGGAATATACCATTTATTTATTTATTTATTTATAGAAGTGTTTGTGCCGTTAGTTCTGATTGCAACACAAGTTTTAACAACCTGGGACCGCACCTCTTATAGTTTGGTGATATGGGTATCCTGTTCAATTAGGTGGACACGACATTTTCGAGAGAAAGAGCCTCCCGAATGTAGTGTCATTACTGGCGGCCGTGCATCTGAGCATCGTCAGAAGAGGAAGCAGTAAGCTCAAGAACACCGTGTGCAATCCCTATTTTCTTATCTTTACTTTTCTGTACCTCTCTCTGTTAGCGGGATCCGCTGAACGTACTTTTCACGGAATTTCAGGTAGTATGCGCACTCCACTTGAGTCGTTGCGGAGACGATTCGCAGACAGCAGAACGGCCTCAGTCTCATCCTCCGAATTTAGTGTTACCCGAAGTAACCGGGGTTCGCCGTAGTGCAACGCGTTTGGGTGACGCGAGAATCTTGTTAACTTCGTGGAATTAGCATGGACACCGATTAACGTACAGATGGAACTCCATTGATTTCGATCGTCCGTAAACCTACTCTTACTTGTATTGGATTTGGATTCGGGGACATTTGTGCACACAAGGTTTAATGCACCATGATTGCAGCTGGTGGCTACTGGTTTTGGATTTGAACTCAAGACCCCTCGATCGGTGCCACGTATATTCCGCGAATATAGCACCTGCATCATTTTCATTTACCTCGTTACTCAATGCTGATATCGCGAAGTGGGATGGGGAAGTATGTGGCAACAAAAGGCATATCGCAACAGGTTTGGAAAGCCTACCAATAATCAACCATGCTTTGGACAAAACAACTAGGGTAAGATTTAACATGGCTAGTATAACGTCCATGTTGGTGGTGTCATTAATTAGAGTGGCAGGTTGCTGTTTTTGTTGGATGAACTAATTTATCCCATCAGATAGATTTCAAACCATATTCCACAGTTAGAAAAGCGGTTGCCTCTTCTCTGTGTATTTAGTAGCAACGAATGTTATAGAATTTAACGATGTTGCATATTTCAATACATTGTTAGCTCTTGCCCTTAAGATGAAGTTAATTTACAATGTAAAAATTATGTGTAATATGCTACTATTTTGTAAAATGCCTACGAAACACATCGTATGTTATATGTGAAGCAAATAGCAACGTCCCGTGCACACGTTTCTTAGGCATTTACATCTGAAAACCCATGTAGACAGGCACAGTGTTTAGGGGAATAATAATTTGGTCATTTGTTTGGCCGACAAATGTTTTCTTCAGTTCCGGCTGAAAGAGAGCATGCTGATCTCATTTTCGTTCTGACTGGTAGAAAGTGCTAGAGTATGGACGTTTTCTGGGTTTCGAATTCGACCACAGGCCTGTAGTGGCATCTACTAAATTTTCTCTAAGAATATCGAGATGTGGTAAGCAACCGGTTGTCAAGATGACTATAGTTTGCCACATTACATATGTGTGATGCTCATGAACGATCGAATAGAGTGTTGTTCAAGTTTAGTGAAAAAATATGCAATTTTATTTAACTATGCTAATTTCTAAATAGTAAAATTTGGTGAGTGATCTCATTCTGAAGACTTTCTAAAACATGACCCCAGTTTAATGCTTCGGGAGGACATTTGCCATTAGATGAAATCCGGTCGAGTATCGAATACTGAGAATCAACGTGGTTGCTATTTTGTGCAGTGCCTTTGTTTTAATATATCTACACCCTTCAAAGATATACCAGGTTTCGCCATTTTTTGTATGAAGTAGGTCAACAAGGTTATTGAGTCAATGTAGTCCTGATGTAGTCACAGTCTCATTGCAATTAAAGTCCAACCAACTGATGTTGTATAAGAATGGTATCCATCAATATCACCATCCTAAAACATGGACTGAATGCCCTAAGGTTGTACGCAGTTGGTAGTTGGTGTATTCAGTTTGGTCTAACAAGCATGTAACATCTTTAGAGTAACGCAAGTCAAGTTCGCCACCACGTCCCGAAACCAACCCCATAAATCTGCTTGATGTATTTCCAGCTGAATTCAGCCATGCTGCGCGACCGTTTAAGGTAGTAACAGCAGGCCTCTCACTAGTAATTTTCCACTTATGGGAGGCTTTTTCGTCTTGTGCTATTTCAGTGACAAATTGTGTAAAATAATCGACGTCAGTATATCGCTTCTTGCATTGTCTGATAGCCTTTGTTACTTGGGTGTAAACAAGATGCAAACGTCTCTGCGCGTACCCGATCTTTCGACTGATGGCAGAAGTACACAGGTGTTTATTATTTTAGACAAACATTTGACTCAGACTATTCTACAGAGATTTCGCAACTGTAATCATACCTAGATCTGCTGGAACTATTATGAGCTCAGTGTTATGTTATTTCTAACGATTATATGGGTGTTTTCAATGGATTCTATGGTTTAAATCGAAAATGGGGTTTGATAGTAAAACTAAGTTCAGTTATTTTATCAATACCTACATTTGGCTGTATTTCAACTTGCGTTAAGGTAAATTTCAAATGTTGGCTGTGGACTGTGATGAATGGACTTCCCATGTGTTAACATGGTTAGCTGTTTTCCTTCCTGTTGGGAACTTTGTAAAACTGTGTTTGACAAATATTTAATCACCTAACTTCGAAGGAGTATTGTAAGCTGCGTATCAAGCTAGAGCGGAAAGGCTGTCAAAACTGACGGAATCACTGCACTGTTCATTTGTTGCGCAGGTAACCAAACTAACGACTGACGCGTTTTCTTATTCTATTGGCTAAAACTGCGCATTTTGTTTGATCCACTAAAAATTGGAAAGCTTTGATGAGTTAAGTGTGCAAGTGTTTTAACCATGAAGCCAGCACCTAAGTTGTCGGATAAAAATAATTTGCTAGAATCCATGAGGGATAGAAGCAGGTTACTTAGTTTAAACTTATCCACTCAATTTTATACTTCGCGTTATTTATTTCAGCATTCTTAATTTGAATTAACATTTGTCCGGTTATGACATTACCGTATTCGCATAAATTGCTGTAAACTATGTCAGTGGTGTCGATCATTTCCAGAGACTGCGGTAGTCACATTGACACTGTCGGCATGCAGATAACATGTAGACGGAGTGGAATACAATGCTCATATTCTCACCGAAAGGGAACCGCGCAACAAATTTCGTACATTTATAGATATTTCGTGCAGCGGTAATCAATTTCTACTAAACTAGACATCGAGGTTCCTACTCATTTTAATGGCTAATTAGCCCGTCTGTATTTTGCTATCCAAGCGTCAATCTTACTCAAAACAGTTTTTCTGCGGAACTCTACCCTGTAGACCATAGTAAACTGCCCTGGTGTTCCAATTAGACCACGCTCATTACATTAGAAGGTTTTAAGACATCCTACGTTGGAAAACCCATTAAACAAATTCCGCACTCTCGGTGAAACATAAAACGGGATGTTGTACAGGTTCAGTTTACAGCAAAATGTATTATACGCCATATTTGGAAATGGCGGCCGTACTTCAGTATATTTAAACTAAGCCAAAGTGCAGTAGTTGGGGACTCTAAGGTAAAGGACATGCAGCGGATTTGTCTGTGCAAATAAAACATTAGTGCATCAAGCTTCAGATTTGCTAACAAACATAAATATTGATTTTTGATAATCTAATTTTATGGTGCATGTCCGGACATAAAGTTTTCCGAATTTGTTCAGTGGGAACCCCATCCTTTAAAGAAAATTTGCACATTCGAGTAACAAGAGTAATTTTGGCGAAAAACTCCATTTTAGGGCATTTTACCAGTAGACATTTAACAACGAAATGTTACCTTTTTATGCTCTTAATTGTCCCTTTCATCTGACAGCATCTGTGTTTACATTTTATCATTGTATAGGCTTGGCCTTACTAAACGATCGTTGCAGTTGTCGTCGGATCAATTTCTATGTTAAAGGTGCGGATTTTTCGTGTGTATACAAAATGCGTTATAATATATTCAACAGAAACTAATTTTAATCCAAACAATGGCCTCCTACTAGCTAATACATTGCTATGGCTCTAGAAGTAAGGTGAAAATTACATGTCTTTGCATTTGGCTACAAATATGACCTGGTTTCAATGTAAATATCAGAAAAAATCTGTTAAGCAAATACACGGTATTGGCTAGCAAGATGGAATTAAAAGTTGTCCATTTGACAAACCATGATCCAGACCAGCAACCTACGATCATTTACTTGGAAAATTATCTAGCCATTACACTTTTTAAATTGATAATGTTTTCTGAATTCAGGTATGGTGATTTTACAAGATCCGCGGTTACATTCTGAACATGAACCTGAAGTCACTAAAATCTACGACCGTTAGAATATTTGATCTGACCTCCACTGAAAGCGCCAGCATTGCGTAGCTCATCACCTAAACTAGTGAATGATGACTTCATTTCTCTCAGTCAACACAACAACTTCCATAAGCTGCCATCAGACGGAATACAAAGCACGATTTCTGAACAATTCACATCTTATCGTAGATAGTAACATATAGACATTGATTGACGTAACACCGTCAAAGTTGCAATATTTTACTGATCACCCTGCCTCGGATTTGCATCACAAATTAGAATACGCTGTCTGTGGATTTAACATCATTGATAGAGGTTTCAAAAACATGCTAGAATTGACAAATTTGGTGGAATTTCTGACCAGGCTCCATGCACTTCTGGACTTTCTTTTGCTAAAATGCCGACTATTATCCACACAAAACTGTACTCTCGTTATCGCTTCCCATCACACTGCACCATGCAGATAAGTACAAAGGCAAAATGCATTGTGCTAAATGAATGACAGTTCAGAACCGCTAAACGGTGAAACTGTGCGGCAGCAAAACTCGCAAAACATAAAATCGACCATCTGTTCATCGGAATGTTGCCAGTTCACTGTAAACGTCTCACAGATCCCGTTAATTTTGCGTTGACTTGTGTTGCTCCATTGATACAATTTATCGACAAATTGATAACCTTTGAGTTTTGTTGCTAAACCATTTGAAAGAAAAGGAAATCGTGCCTGTACACATGTGTAAAATGGTCTTGTGATAAGTGTGTTATGATCGTAAAACAATTAAAGTAATCAGTTTGTCTAATACCGCCATCTTAGTGATTTGGAGAAAGTTTTGAATCAACTATAGGTCGAATGTATCTACAACCCACTTGGTAATGAAGAAGTAGAATTATTTAACGCAGAGTTCAGCCCCTCATCAACCGACCTGATCCCCTACCTTCGTTTTCCATCACAGATCCTCCAATATTTCTGCTAACACAAACGAATAGAGGGAATTCACAATAGTGAAAGCGAACAAGGCTACTGGCATAGGTGCTATAATAGTAATTGTTCAGTAGGTGTGCGCGAATGCTATACATTTACCTAAGACAGAGATTTTCAATTAATGCCTATAGACTGGTATTTCCCGGGCATCTGAGAAGCAGCCAGCATAACGTTAGTCATTGGAAATCGTAAAATTATCGGCCGTCTCTCTGCTTGTTCGTCTGTTTAAAAGCATTTTGGAAACTACACAGAACCCGGAATTTTGCGATCAATTAATCCTTGAGATCAGAATGTTTAAATGCAAGCCGAAGCAATGAAAATTGAATGCTGTTCTAATTTTGTGTACACCGTTATATGTGCTCCGGATACTATAAACAGAAATCTACGGCTCATGTCATTTACTAATACCAGTGCCAAGGATAGCCACTGCATTTTGTTACTCATAGTCGTTGTGTTTTAAATTGGTGATTCACCAAATTGATATAGCTTAATACATGATATTTCATGAATCGTCCAAATTTTGTGCAGCTACGTGGTAGCACGCCTTCTGCACTCCCAGTAACCCGTGGTGTTTTTCAGGAAATTATCTTATCTGTTCCATTATTTTACTTGCACTTCGAACTGTCAAATTTCATCCGATATAAAAATGATGAGGATTTTGCTCTAGGGTATACAGCCTCAAACACTTTGGACCTCCAAAATCCCAAATAAGACGAGCCACACTCGCTGGCAGTCACCCTCAACCCTTCGAAGTTATGTGAGATTACGTTCATTCATTGGTTCATTCATTGTGCTGTGGAGAGCAGTGAGGCGAACCCACGTCAGCTCTGTCGATTCCTATTCACTGTGGGATAGGTGCGTGTAGTAGTGTGACGGCTTTCCTCGTTGGATCTTCGTCAACTGATTGTAATCCCATGCAAATAAGCTCAATAATTTGATACTGCCTAACCAAAATGTACCTAGTTCATTTACCGTAAAGTATCTGGTGTTTCCCTGTTCTACAATTTATTTTGGTTAGCACATATTATTGCATTCATGCTGCTTCATTCTTTATACTATTACCGTTTTACTTTCCTCTTATAAATCCCCTGAAATTCATTTCTTATATTCTAAGTTTCAAAAGGAACTTTCGATGTTGTTATAGTTGAAACATTACATTTCATGCACCAACATTTCCCTCAAACTACTAAAACTTTTCAACCCCATAAAATAACGTATCCCTTTCTTCCAGGCGGACAAAGTTTAGGGTTCTATGTTCTCGAAATTCGTGGTAAAGCAACTTGCAGCTAAGCCAAAATACCTCCCTGAGAGGACATCAGCTAAAAGTAGCTACGTCTTACAGTCAGCTTGATTGTCGACAAAACGTTTTCGCCTTCCCTGTGTCTCATGCCTGGAATGCTCTTCCGACTTACCTTATTCTTGCCCCTATATTAACGCTATACAAGGAACACCTGGATGAAACGCTTTCAAAATTACATTACTTGATATAGTCCGTTCCACTTGGAGGACGAAACAACGCAAATCTAACCATGTGCTTAGCGTTATTCTCTGCAACGTGGCGGTGCGGATATATGCAAAAGTGTCCACGTGAGTAGCCTGGATATATCGACACTGAAAAAGCATTTCACATATGTCAAAAGAAGTAACACACTAGTGAGCATTGTCGTTTCCTTTTTTCTTTCTTTCACATTCACTGAACGATAACGGCACTTTATCCTAGTTTGTGTGTGCATATCCCATTCCCACTCCGAACTATCGTTATACAGTAGTACATTTAACTCGGTGGATGCCTGAAATAACGATTTACTTATGCGTTTATCCTTTAAATTTTACTTTTTACTCCAGCCATCCTACGGGACTTGTCAGGCACATGCTTTTTACCGGTGATAAATCATTGATCATTCAATTGTTCACTTGTTCTCCGAGCTTGGCGGTTTTGTAGCAAACGTTTCACCACCATGCGAGGTGGCATCCTCAGTGCAGTGATAGGTGGCGTGCAATCTTACTAAACGAATCCTCCATCCATGATCGACCTGCAGGTGACTTTTGAAAGTGGCAGTTTAGGTTAAGGTCCCGTGACCTCTACCCACTTTCCCCAAGGCTAATTTGTGCTCCATCTACTAGAAATGAAATGCCAGTTGCTTAAGTATATATGTGATTGAATGTGTACTTTTTCGATATTTTCTGTTTGCGTTTTCTTAGAAATGCCCAGTTGTGAAAGACACAAGATAAGATCACATATTTCTGTAAATGAGCTCTATGGCTGGGTGAAGAATAGTTAGATTTTTCTTCTACCAAACTGCTACCAAAGTATGTTTTTCCCAGTGAAATATCTATCCTTTGCCAGGGAAGTGTTTTGTTCGCTTAATTAGGCAATTACAGCAAGTACTGTCTAATTTTGCCTGTATATTTTAATTTAAATTTGATGTTTATCTGTAGTTGGCAAAATGGCTTACTTTAGTGATGCGTATATGGTAACAGTGGGCATACGCCATTCTGTAGTCGCCTAGACCTTTTTCGCTAATTGGGTAACAACGACTACCGAGCAACCATGTCAGATTTCCGGAGTTACCTAGCACGAACGTACTTGTTAAGCTAAGCCATACGCAAATTGGTGCGAGATCGCTCGATTAACATGCCTTGTTAAGGAAAGCATAAGGGCATGCACTGTTACGAATGTAGCTCCGGGGAGAACAGGTCTTGGTATTTGGTTTGTGTAGTCAAACGCATCTCGGCAAAATGCCCGCTTGGCAAAACGAAATAGTACGTGTGCACATGTTGGTGGGCTGTCAGTTAAACCGGTGGTGTTGGTGACTATTGAGGAACGAATCTGTCAGAATTACAAGCTGCCTTTTCCTTGACAAAGTAGCTGCTAGCTGCGCCATATGAACTAGTAGTACTTTGCAGGCACAATCGGCGCACGAAGATCACTCGTTGCTGCGATATTTACAACTCGACCGGTAGATGTTCAGCTACATAAATAAACAACCCAGAGAACTGGCGTCAATTTCCCGGTCATGTTATGATCAGGTATAATGCAATCAGCTTACAAAGTTCGATAAGCACATAACAGATGTCATTTCATTCAAAGTGGATATCTATTGCAAAGCGAAGCGCAGCTTTATAAAACTAACAAGGAAAATGTATCCGGGTGAAAGTGGAGCTATATTATAAAGTATATTTCTCGTTGTACCGAGAAAGTTAGCCCACAACCGGACGGATTATATTTACATTGCAACATGCTCAGGCATGCGTGGCTGTCAATTGTTTGGGTTTTTACAGGATCACAATAGAGATGTTTTTGCGAATATTTTCATTTGGGACTTTTGTTGCCGTGTGCTACCAGTTAGCGGGCATTCTCATTTGATTGTTTTCTGTGCAGCTTGGTGGTACCGTTATGGAGACAGTTTGATGAGGAGAGGGAGTATGAAAAGTATGAAAGAGTTAGATTCACCAATCAGAAGCTGCTAAGTAATACACAATATTACTTAATAGACTACAGTAATACAGTTGGAGCTATTGGTGAGTAGCAAGTTAGGCAGTTGCGAAAATAAAGAAAATATTGTTAAGGGAACTCCGGTGACTCATCAAACTCGTTGCTTTATCAGAATAATGAAGGCGGTATTCACATCGTAAGGAGTTAAGGCATAGCGTATTGTCTAGACATTCCTTGGTCTACTTATGGAGTTGAACTAATCAAGTTGTGCTTTGGGCTGTCGGATTGTTGACATGCTAAGTGAGTTCAGTTGCATTCCTATCAGCCTTCACTTGTAGGTGCATAGTTAGGGCATGCATGATTATACACGGTAAAAGCAATGTCGGAAAGGGAGAATTAAACGGAGAAGTAGACAGAGAAATAAGCACCTATTCTCTGCAGTCAGGACTTATTCATTGGTTCATAGCCTTATAGAAGATGTCAGATAGGGTGGTTAGGAAAGTGAGCAATAGTTATCCGATTCCTGGTGTAGAGATATAGAGAAAATGCACCACAAATAGGAGGGAGGCTATGGTCTAAAGAATAAGTTAATGGGAAATCTCGGTAAGACAGTAGGACGGTAGAGATTAGGTAACTAGTAACCAGGAGCACAACAGATTCAGTGCAGAATGAAGTGAGGGGTAAGAAAGAACAAGTGAAATAATACGGTCATTCGTGGAGCCGTCTCTCGGGTCCTGCTTCCATGCGTGGGAGTACCTCGAGAGTTTTCAACCGGACCTCCCTGCCCCATCTGCTCATGTATTGGTGTGGTTTAAAAGCATGCTGGCCACTACCGATTTTATTCATCGTTTGGGCAATTGCTTTTTTCTGGTGAGCTAGTTACTCAAACCAGTCAGCCCTTTCTTCATGCATAGTTGGTTTTTGCCGTGCTGGATGACCGCGATCACAAGTTGGCGTCAGATTCCACTAGGTGTTAGTTCTGCAGTTCGGATGAGAATTTTTAATTTCAGCATCTTTTTATATTCAACAGGGGGACTTTTGGCGTGGGTATACAAATTGCTTAGAAGCTTCAAACCATCACTTCAGATTGGTCTACTAGTGACCAACAGAATAATCGGAGAATAAGATGAAATATTTAAATAAGGACGTAGAAATGTCAACGAAATAAGTAGCCAAATAGCGTGTATTGCGACATTGTGGGATGCCATATGATGGGGTTTGATAAAATATTGCAGTTTAGAATAACAGGTAGCGTTATTAATGAGTTGGCTTCTCCTTTCAGTAGGCACTAGATGATGCAAATTATCCGGATGCCATAGGACAGTAGAATATGTACAATATACGAAAAAGAGTTAAAGCAAATGGTACACATTCTTTGTTTCTTCACCTACAAGTGGGACCTCTAGGGTGGCATTTTCGAGCACAAAGATACAGTTTGATGGTGTGTGGTGAACCTGCATTATAGGTTATATATTGTTTGGACCTGATGAAATTAACATATCTGTAGACACTTTAAGACCGACTGCTTTCATTATGTTCTAAAGGTTTAGAACGGTACAGCCAAAGGTAAAGGCGCTATTGCTAACCTTCGCCACCTATGGCGGCGGCGCGACATCACTCTCGCCCTGAAGGGTAGAGTGTACAATGCAGCAGTACTTTCGACACTACTGTACGGTTGTGAAGCGTGGCCCCTTAGATCCACGGACATAAAGCGGCTAGTTACATTCCACCAACCGTGCCTTCGAAATTTAGCTCACATCTAGTGGGAACAATGAGTAAGCAATGAGCGTGTTACACGCCTTGTTTATGTTACAGGAAAAGGAAGTGAACGGCTCAACACCGTTATTTCAGGCACGAGGCTCCGATGGCTAAGCCAGGTGTTACGCGTACCAGCCCACCGATACTCGCGACTTGTGTTGTTTGCACGCCGGGGGTGTGGATGTAAGAAGAGGACAGGTGGCCAAGCGATGAATTGGTCGAGAGGAATGTAGGCCCTCAGTTCGAAGCTGGCCTCGGTTGGAGCGCCTCGGCTCCCTGGTTGGGGTCGGAAAGACTTTGAACGCGTTTGGCTGGATACACTTGCTGATATCGCTAGGACCCGACCTCAGTGGCGTTGGTGCTGTGAGTTTCACTGTCCCACCTCATCCCTCTTAGCTTTCCCTTCCAACTACGATCTCATTATTTAGCCTACCATACTTCTGCATAGTGATCATTTGCCGCATAGTAGCCGGTTGGTAGCTTACCGGAACGATGCCCATCCGTTACCGGTAGCTCAGCTGGCTTGCGTCTGTTGCATTTTTCCCCAATTTTTCTTTCATGTTTTGCAGCGCAGTAGCTGATGTATTCCCCACCTCTAGCTAATGTGTATAATAATGATAATGAGGATGCATGATTAAAAAAGCCCCCGTTCATTTTAAATTTGGTTAGGTTCTCACTTGCCCGTACTTTCAATGGTATCTTGTTTATATTTGAATATACCTTATCAAAAAGATGTTGGAGCGGATCATTAAGTTCCCCTTTTTCACGGGTAGTTAGTAATGCCTATTTCTTGTGAGATAGGTCGAGGAATTTTGCAATTTAAGATCTTTTCCGACTGTGTACACCCATAAATGGATAATGTTGTAAGAGAGAACTAGATTCTTTCTCAAGCGGCGCAGCCATAAAGGGTCTACTTTAAGGCGGTGACAGCGGTCTTCATACTTCAGAGTGTTGGACCGGACAATAAGGAGTTGCGTGAAAGAACGCTGAATGTTTCCCAAAGCTATTCGATTCGTTCTACGCAGTTGGCCATGGATAATCGTGCGGTACTCCAGCATAGGTCTCAAGATAATCCTAAACATTTCCAGTCTCGCTTCAGGTAGAACAAAGGAGATAGTGATATATCATCATCATCATCATACACGTTAGCTAGAGGTGATACATATATATATATATGGTGATATAGGCTTTCAATTGTTTTGCTTTTGCTATCTGATATGAGATATGCTCGGAAAAGTTCAGCATTCGGAATATATTAATCCAAGGTCCCTAATTGAAGAAGAGTTTGGGGTGTTTGTATCTGCTAGGGTGATGGTGCCAACCGGTATGCAGCATCCATACTCAAGCAATTGCGATTTTTAGCGAAGAATTTCTTGGATCAATTGTTACTCCAAGATTCCACCTCAGATAACTCCGCATGTATGTTCTTGAGGCCCGACGCAAGACTATCGGGTGGAAATGCCTAGACGAGTTTAATAGCGTCCACAAAGTGGCATGATCGTTCATGTTTGATGGAATCACATTTGGTATTTTTATACATTAGGAATATTAGTGATCTAAGAACACTGCATTTGTTTATTCCGCTTGTAATTTCACTCGAGGAGGAGAGTTGCTGGCTTTTTTAACGCCCTGTGTCCAAGGTTCAAGGTAGGATCTAAATCAGCTTAGCAATGGGGTATTGACTCCGTAAGAGTGCAGAAAGGACAGCAAAATTTACGTGGTACACCATCGAAGACCTTAGGCGGGTCTAGTAGAATGACAATAACTGCCATGCCACTGTCAGCAACCGATGTTACTTGGTCGAAGAAATGTATTTGAGAGGTTACGCAGGATGGCTTTGTAAGAAAGCTGCGTTTTGCGTTGTTTAGCAGGACGAATCTTATTACGAATGGAGCAAAACCATTCTTGGCAATTTGGTCCTATGCAGTATGATTAATAAAGCGCTAATTTGTCATTGTAGATGGAAAGCCACCTTGGTATTTTCATGCTATTACCGAGTGTTTCCACTGTGGAAGCAAACATCCACTGTTTAAGCATAATGGAAAGACCTACAACATCAACAGAGGAATGCTTTTGCCTGCATACTTTATGGCAGCTGGAAGAATACAATCGGATCCTGGCTGAAATAATGTTTTATGGAGAGCATACTCCTTTGAACATCACTCAGACTCACGGGAATAATCAAGTGCCCTCTGTTTTAGAAGAGGATGAGACATACTGATATCTGTAGTGAATGAGGCTGCGTAATAAGAGTTCAATGCTTCACACATTTGACTAACGTCATCATTTGCGGAGCCATGTTCTAATGTCAGACTTGGGATTTAGTGGTTGGGCTTTGGATTCCTCCTGTTGAGAAGTTTCACCAAGCTTTTATCTTTTGCGGATTTTTTAGCGGTTTATTTTCATCAGTGATTTGCGCTTGTAGTGCCTGGTGTGTTAGTTTCAGTAAAGTCACGTGAATTTGCAGTATTGTTGTAAAGTTATTCTTCTTTTGCAATATTGGGACTTGAATTTCTTTATTTTGGTGGTAATTTTGAAGAATGGCTTGCGTTGACCACTGCTGTTATGGGAGTTTTTCCATAGTGTGTCTGCTACCAGGTCGGTACAGGTGAGAATATTGTTTATAAATTTGTTCGTGGCTATGGTTGGATCCTGTGTTAAGAAGAATTTTTCCTAACTCAGGATACTGATGAGAGGGTTAACTGTGATCCAGTCAATGAGATGCATGCAACGAGTAGGCTTGTCAGTCACTCGAAGTTTGCTAGTTTAATATTCATGCTGCATAGCATGGTATTGTTGTCGCAGCCTATTAGTGGCCTGTCAATAGTGCCAAGCACTGACGGAATTCCCATGGTAAATATCAGATCTAATCTATTGGCTCTTATTATAGCTTGATTAACATGTTGAGTCCGACCATTGATCTGAATGCTATGGATTATTCCCATGAGGCTTCCTGAAAGTCTAAGTGTGGTCATTGTCCAGTCAATGTGCGGTAAGTTGAAATCTCCACATACAAACTTATGCTTGTAGGAAATATTTGAGGCGGAGTTGATGGCATCAACTATTTGTTCTGTATGGTGATTGCCATCACCAGGAGATCTATAGGTGCAACCCAGTAGTATGTCACTGGATGGGATTGTTAAGCACAACGAATCTTCTCGGTCACTGAGAGCCAGAAGATCAACAGACATCACTGTGGTATCATTTCGAATATAGCTAGCGCATCCTCCTCCTCGTTTGTTCAGATGATCTTTTCGGAACAGGTTGTAGCCAATAACTTGGTGAGTCACTTCTGTCTGAGTTGCACCATGTTTCAGTGACGAATATAAAATGGGGAGTTTTAAGACAGAGGAAATTTGTAGGAAGATGCTATTTAGGTAGTAGAAAACGAATGTTTATAACAGCAGAACCTAGCGAATATATGGAAGTTGGTGCTGCATTGGGGTTAAAGAGGACTATTTGCTAGCGTAATTGTTGTTGCTGTGCCGCAATGAGTCATTCGTGATTTGGAGGTCTCTAGGTCATATTAACTCCAACGAAGAAGATGTTCTAGTACAGAGAGCATCTGTCGATTCATGGGGCCTAGTGGTGGAAACCTCAGTGGTCGTGGGGTAATTTTTTGCGATATGATGTTCTAAAAAATAAATTTGCGGGATTTCCATGAGAAGGAATGACTGTGAGGCAAAGGCTAATTGTTGTGGGAGAAGCTGAGGGATGCTATGGTGCGGAGTAGGCAATGTCCTAGGAATTTCTGAATTTCGGTCACTGGCTACAGTTCCACTTGTGTTAGTGGGCTGCCAATTTACTTTCGGAAACATCTGTGAGATATGAGAGCGTTCAGCCGAGGTTCTACCATGATTCTACGGCCAGGTATAGTGTCACTAATTGACTCACTCAATCCTTTACTTCGGGAATGATTTGGCGACTCATACTGACACTCTGGAATATGTTATGACAGAGAACTTAGGTGTTGGACGTTATTATGTCTTGTTGATGGACAGCCATTCCATGACTTATAGTGATCACTTTGATTGGGGGTGTGGCATTTATATTTAAATTGACTGGGGATGATTCCTTGTTTCTAGAAGCCTTAATTGAGAATTTATCTCTATGGTGCTGCACTGTAAGGGATACATGTGCAGTACAAACAGCATCTTTCATGCGCACGTTACTCAGAGATAGAGCAGCCGAGATAGGGTTGGTTTCGGCTGTTATCTCTGTGAGATTTAGTTCCTGGGGTTGTTTCATTTTATCCTGCCATTCAGGTGTAGTGCGGTTCAGTGTATGTGCCGCAATGGCAAAGGTTTTAGTACGTGGAGGATCTCTCAGGGATACTAACGGTGTTCTGTCAAGGTCCACTTCATTGTCCACTCGGTTACTTGGTGGATAGTGAGTTAACATAGTTGGAGGCATTTCTTTAAGTGCGAGGCGTCCTTCGAGCGGCGTTTGCATTTTCCTGACTATACCGTTTTTGAATGCTCTTCTTGCAGTACTCAGTCGTTTTTGAATCTCGGAAAAGTAGTGGCAGTTAATTCATCGGAGAACTTCAATAAAACGGGACACGACTTCACTTTTGTATTTTTTCTAAGTCGTATACAAACGCGTTAAACCGATCAGTGTTGCAAACGGTGAGGAGGGCGGTTTTAATTTTTTAGATAATCAGTCCATTAGGTGCATTGGATGTAATCACATTTTTGGATCTGCGCACGCGCTCCTGGATTTCAGAGTTGATAAGTGATGAAGTTGTATCGGCAGTACATAGTCTATCCAAATTAATGCTAGCTGAGTATTTGATTAATTCACAGAACAATAAAATTTGGTCGTAGACAGTGCTACATTCACTAAGTTTGTATTTTTAGTGAATAGATTTTTTCTCGAGGAGGTTAATGCGTTCGAGCATATCGGGCAGGATCTTGGATGTATTAGCAACATGTTTGGCTACGGTTTCCCATTTTTTATTCTTTCTTGTCTAGGAGGCATTCATTTTTATTTATTTAGCAGTCGTTTGCATTAAGTGCACAGCGTGTTGGGATCTAAAGTATATACAACGACTACTGAGTAGAGTAGTAGGAGATGGTTAGATGCTTCTATGACTCAAATACAGAATTAATCGGCCCAAGTTCCACAGTGCTTGGTGCATAGTGGAAGTCCTCGAGTGCTATATTAGATATGCTAGTGTGCAAAGCTTGCATCGTCAATATAAATCTCAGTATCCCACCGAGGTCACACTTAATGACACGGGCGGTTTGCAAACAGTTATCTTGGGAAGAAGTGCCGACAAGGTATATATACGTTAACCATAATTCTATCATGTAATCAAAGGAACGGTGGAACTGTGTTTTTATAGAGGTAAAGAGCTAGAGTTTAACAGATCCCATAGGATGGTCTTCGTCAGAATTAAAAATATAAGTAAATTGGCACCGTGGTATACGTATTATAAACTGAACATCTACTGTAAGTCTATAAAGAATGAGGGCAAATGAGACATTTGTAAATTCGTGCCGCCTCCCGGTGGATACATACAGAAGGTGATAAAGTTAAAATGTTTTCTGGGAGTTGACCGTCAGTGAAATATCTAACAGGCGTTCATGTTAAGCCTTGCGCAATGAGCCATGTGAGATGGCGCGACGAAATTAATGCACGATCAATTCGGGTTTTGAGACCTACCAATGTTGGAGCATAGGTGACAGATTACGGTAGGGCATTCGACACTTGGAAAACAAGTTTGGGAAATAAATCCAAAATCATTCCAAACAACTGTACCGTTCTGACAGTTAGAGATGATAACCTCTCAAATTACTGTTGTAACTGACCTTCAGCAAATGGCTGCATGTACAGTATTGGGCAAATTATAAGAAAATTTTTTTCCGATCAACAACGTTTTTCATCTTTCATCACATATCTCGTAAGAATCAAAGGATGTAACTGAAAATGGTTATATTTACCAAGAATAACATATATCGAATAGAAAATTATCAAGGTTAGTATTTTGTAAATGATCCTTTGGCAATTTTCAAGGAGTTAGCACGCATGGGCATGGAGTGAATGAGTTTTCTGCAAAGTTCAGCCATGCTTTCACTGCGAGCCCAGGTAGGTACAATTGGTTTAATGAGCAGTTGCTTGTTTTTAATAATTTTTTTCTTCATCTCTGACTTCAGAATTGCCCATAACTTCTCTATGGGGTTCATGTCAGGACTATTACCAGGCCATGCTAACACTTCTATACCACTACCCTCAAGAAAACTGGTGACGTCACGCCCCTTGTGACATGGAGCAATGTCATGCATGAAAATGAAGTCGCCTGTCCCCGTAAATTATTTCTTCTTTGACCATTCACACACCTGAGGGATCAGTTGGCTCCCCAGTACTTCTTTGTACTGCTGCTGGTTTATGTTACCCTGGACGATGTAAAGCCGACCAGTTCCGTAGATGCTCATAGAGCTCCATCTCATGACCTGAGTGAGATGTTTGATTCGGTGAATGATGCAGCCTTCCCTCAATTGTTCGTCAGGTAATCGGCGGACATATAGAGATTACTGGTCAGACCACCAGATGATGCACTTATCGCTGAAAAGCACCGAAAAGGAAACAGAAAAACGCCGAAAATGAGCAAAAGTAATGTAGACGCGAGTTTTCTGGAAAATTTTTATGAAAATAAAACATCCGCTTGTTACCGCTCCCAGTCTTCTTTGGACCATTTCTGAAGCTGTTTGGCCCATTACTGTCTTTGTTTTTTTCATTTGTTTGGTCAACTTTTGCTTTTTCAGAGGCCTGCAAGCTGGAAGTCCAGAATCCAAACGTAGTTTTCTTACAATTCTCGAACTAACTGCAACACCATGCTGTTTCAACATCTCTTGTAGCCGTCTGCTAGATGCCTTGCGATTCTTTAGGCATTCACTTAGTAGAATTGATTCGTCTGGAGCTGTTGTTTCTCTTCTGCGACCACATTTAGCGGAACGTTTAGGGGACAGGAGTAAATTCTTTTGTAATTTCTTTCGAAGTCGACATACAGACGCTGGGCTGACACCGATCTTGGTTGCAATTTCTGCTCCTTTAACATCTTACAACAAAAATTCAATTTGTGCACACTTTAGAGGAGTTAGGTAGCGTAATTAACCCATTAATATGCCGACACCATCAAAAACTGGCGATCAACATGGTTGCGTTGTTATTTGAGAAGACTCCTTGAAAAATAACAATAAAAGTAGTTAAACGTACCTATAAATTGATTCGAAATCAGACAAATGTAATTCTGAAATGTAGACTACAACTATAAATAACGAGGTATGTTAAAAATATAACCATCCGTTTACATAACTACTGCACACGTCACATCTACCAATTTGTCATTATTTACAAAAATCTAACATACTATGCCTTTGCGTGTTACCTCCTTGAAAATGGCCAAATTATCATTTACGAAATACAAACCATGATGATTTTCTATTCGATATATGTTATTCTTGGTAAATATAACTATTTTACAGTTACATCATTTGATTCTTACGTGATATGTGATGGAAGATGAGAAAGGTTGCTGATTGGAAAAATATTTCTAATAATTTGGCCAATACTGTATAGTTTGGGTCTGTCAAAATCTGATAAGTCATACTGAGTTCTTAACGCAACTGTTGGTATTGTCCGCTAAAGACTTCGAGCAGTCGCCGCCTTCGTTCATACGCAAATTCTGCAAATCTGACGTTCTTGGTTAGCCGGCGTTAGGATATCTCCAAGGCGGTGAGATCTTTCCTCAGCCAAGGCTGCCAGGGTTGTATTGCCTATTCCACATATAGACCTAATTATGATTCAAGAAGATGCTGAAACATCAAAGGGTCGAATCAGCCGTATGCACTCCTCTACAGGCCCACGTTTTTGATGCCCTTGCTTGAAACCTTTTCGGCCTGACTTGAGCATCCATGATCGGTCTGTACCAAAAGGTCCAGATAACTTTCGCCAGAAAAGGTCTGAAGCTTCCACCTGCCGCATTAATAGGAGCACACCACCTGGTTCCGCAAGTGCAGAATGCAACATTTGTCCACCTTGAATCGAAGTAGGTTCTGGATTGACCACGTGTAAATCCTTTACAGATCGGCCTTAGTTACTGTAATATCGCATGGTGTATTGATCTTCCTTCACACGTTAATGACCTCAGCATAAAGCAGTCTGTTCGAGATTATAAGGCGTGTGATATCGTTATTATACGTCAAAAACAACCGTGGTCCTAATACGATCCACATGGTACTCCGAATTGAACAAGCATACGAGCAACAAGAATGAGACCTTTGTACTCGAGACGCCCAAATAAGAAAATGCTTTTAACTCACTCTAGTAGGGGATCACCAATAACAAAAGTCTGGAGTTTGGACAGCAGGTTTTCATGTACTAACTTGTCGAATGTTTTGTGAAGCCGAGAAAACTACGTCAACTTCTATGACAGTGTCTACTGATTCAACCTAACTGAACCGCACTAGCAGTAGAGTTGTATTGCACGATCGGTTTCGTTGTAAGCCATGATGTTCTGTTGCTAGGTAGTTAAGTTCTTCCAAGCATGCCTTTAGCACATCTGTAAAACTTGCTTCCACGACCTTGGAAATTACCGGTAGCAGCATTACCGGACAGTATTGGACTGGATCGGAACCACCACCTCCCTTGTGAATTAGAGTCATCCTCCTATGTTCCTGCATGTCGAGGACATATATTTCGTCAAAAAGAGTTTTGGAAGAATCGAACCAAAGGCTCAGCTACTGTCTCTCCCACGGCTGGAAGTGACTTCGGATGAATCTTACCAACTACAGGAGAGATTTGCTTGCGCACACAACAGCCGTTTAGTAAAGTCGCTGACTTGATGGATATATGAGTTTTGGGGTTGAGATAGTCCTTGTCATATTAGTGGTTTGCCACTGATCGCACTGAAAATTTGGAGCATATTGCAGGCGCAGCATATTGGCTGCATTCTTCGTGGTCCGTATCAGTCCATCCGGTCATTGAGGAAGGGGAATTCACATTTTCACCTGAAGTAGACTGGTTACGTGTTGATACAACAGATTGTGATTTGAGAAAATGCGCATATCCAACTTTTATCACTGCGATCAAGCCGAGTACATAGGTCATCCAGTTCTCGGTGTTTGGAGGGAGCTTAAAATATGTCAGTCCAAGTTTCCCACCGCTATACCATTGCTTGTCCATTTTTGCACGAATAAAGGCACCTTTACCGTTTGGACAGCGTTAGTTTGTGATACGTCGGTAACTAGATTATTAATCTAGCTGACAAAGTTTGCCATGCACAAACCGGAGACTCGTCTGACAGAAAGGTCCAGTTGTCTGTCACACCTAGTCGAACTAATATGCCGTCGCGCGTAGTCGTTCTCATTGCATCGGCAGTTTGCACATAATATTCTGCGTAAAAGATGTGTTCGAAGAGTACGATGACATGATTGCTGCGACCAATGGGGACGTTGCCTTTTACTCGCTTGGTCATCAGTTCTTTATTAGGGAATTTGATTCAGTATAGTCCTTGTCTGGTGACAATATTGATGTCGCCATACAGGGGAACACTGGAAACAATATTGTAGAGTCACATGGATCTGTTCTGCAGGAGTAGCTTGAGACTCCTGTGCGTGGATGTTGGCATCACCAGTTTCTGGTAGACGGCCATCTCGGACGTGGAGGAGGGAGGGCGATAAACGATTGTCACCAAGCAGGCGTCAACGCCTTTAAAACCTAGACGACACTAAGGGGAATACCGTACGGTGTTAACAGGATCCTCTTTGTGCTCACAATGGAGGCTAGTGTGCGAATAAAGAACCACCCGTCCCCTTTTGTTGGGTCAGTCGTGCTGATAAAATTACATACCTTGCAGCGCGGTCTCGATGTCACTTAAGCCGGTGTGTAACCGTGTCTCCGGTGCAGCAGTGAGACCACCGACCTTTTATTCTTTGCGGAGTCGCAGTTCGGATATTTAGTTGTTGATCTTGATGATTAGTATGGATACCGTAAACATTCTGAATATTAGAATTTCTTCACTGGTAGTATATGTAGACTGTGTATTTGTTCCAACTGATGAGAGGCCGGCAAATAATTGTTTTTCGATGGATGTGCCGAATCTCGACATCGATGCATTCCGTTTTTGTTCTCATCTATACAAGCAGTAGGTGAGCCAGTTGTATTTTTTGATAGATAACGGTTTGAGCAAACATTTCATTTAAATCGTCTTTTGGTTCTATTGAGCCGCAAGTGATGTTGTTTCGGTAAAACTGCTAGTGGCTGCTGTTCTGTAACTGAAGTGTTTAGTCCTAATTCCGAAAGAATTATGTTGCGTAGTATCTGCCAGTTGCGGATACAGTTCACCGCCCTCTATTGTGATTGAACCATTAGTTTCAGTATCCTCGAGCGACTACATTTTAGTGAGGCGACATGGATAGCCTTGAGATTGATTGCAGCATGAGGTCGACAGTATGCAAACTTTCAAGGATGTACCGCCATTCTTGCAGGTCATGAGCAAGAGCTTTTTCCTATCTAGATGCTAGTAGCACGATCACGCCATGAGCGACATTGATACTTATTATCTCAGAGTAGTAGTCGCATGAATTATTTTCGTCCAGCTGACGTTCGCTTCATGGAACATCCGGAAATATGCATATCCCGTGGTTCGCCAAGGTTGGATGTCTAGCGAAGCATATGATAAGTTTGCTTTGGACTCAGAAAGGTCGGTGCATACAAGTGTCAAAGCGCCGTATTTTTGCCGACTTGGTTTATGTCGAAGGCACGATTATCGAGGACTTTGGTGACCTCTTTGCAGGTTCCACCTGTCCGTTGACCTGTTTTGTGGCTGCACAGGGTAAAACTACTGAAGGCGCACTTTGAGTATATTGAGCAACAATTGTTGTATAAGTGGTTCGATCATTAGAGTGTTTCGGGTTTCTTTGGGCAATCGGAATTTTGTGTGTTACCGACGTTGCATCAGTCGATACATTGGATAAGATAATGCGAGCGGTGAAAATAGGCATCCTTCTATCGTTCACGACAACCAGTTAGTTCGTAGTTCCCAAGGTTTCTAGTAGTGCCTGGCCGTCTCAACGCCATTCTGATTCTTGTGATTTTGTGGTAGCACTTGAAGTGCAAGGTTTGCTGTTTTCGCCTTGCGTGAAGCAGTTTTCTCATTAAAGTAATGGTTATTTTTGGCGACTAAACCTTCATACCTCGGCGCAATTGCTAGTACCTATTTTACAAGTGCAGCCGTCTTAGGATTAGGGCCGAAACAATCTGAGCCCTATTGCTATTATATTTTGTTTAGTTTTGTTTGACTGCTTCTGAAGAGCGCACTAAGAAGACAAAGATTGGCAAATGCACGCATTTCGTATTGTCTCATCAGTGCGTTTGACTCTGAAAAGCTTCGAATGGTAACGGCTATTGAAATGGAAACTCCAGTCCTGCTTTAACTACAACAGCACAAGCTTGATTAACACAACAGGCTTTCTTTCGGGTTAGCGGTGTTGCCACCATGATGAAAGTGGCCGTTGCCCGTTATACAGGTAAACATCGCCTAGCCATCTGCTAACCTTTGGTCTCTAAACGTCAGACCAAGGTCAGATGATTAGCTCAGCATGTTTTGTGTGTTGCATCCCTGCGTCACACAATGACTGGTAGAGCGTCTGGTGCGGACCGATATCGCAACGACTGAAATTAGCCGAGGCGAAAGTCTACAATATCTACTCTGCGAATTTTTCACGATGGCTCCCAGTGTGTATTGTAATCAAAACACACGGTGACGGCATGAGATGTGAAAAGGACAGAAAGTTTGAAGACTTCTCTATCGGTAGTCGCAAAAGACATAGCTGGTTGAATTTAACTGCACGAAGTGGCGCAGGTGAGTAGGAACGAAAATGAATCAGATTTAAAATGCTCACATACCAATATCCGCTGGAATCATTCAAGAAAATTAATCCCAGTGGTTGCAGCCCGTCCGACTGAGAAAAATATGTGTACAACGGCGGACATGCGACAAAAAACAGCTCAATTTCCAAAGTACTTGGAGCGCATTATGATACGACGGTCGGTAAATTTTCATGAACGGTACTTCAAGAAATTCATTTTCGTGTGACAAGAGATAAGCAATTTTAATTAAGTTAGATTTCGGCTAAAGTAATGAAAAGCACGGAATTAAGACGAAGGATGGTAGTTGCATGCATTTCATATTGTCTCCTCAGTAACATTAACAATAACGGAAACGCGTAGATATAGGTAACATTGGGTGCAACCAGACAAGCTTAAGATGCAGAACGAATGACGGAAGTTCACATCTACGTCCAAGGCAGCTTTAGGCTGACAAATAATTGTTTCTGAGCACACAAGGCTGGCTTAATCCGGCTTCTAGTGACAGCCCCGAAAAATCGAAGGAAGCGGGGATTAGTGTGACCTAACAAAAAATTAAATGCTGATCCCAGCTCTATCCGGTGACCCCAGTGTAATAGATGTTTGCCTATCGAGAAAGCCTGCGGTCTGTGCGAACGTGAAATGTGACGAGGGTAGACAATCTGAGCAACTTCATGCTGAACCCATCTTGGTCCATGCTCCTTTATTCGGAAAGTCAGCGTTGTATTAGTTCTGCCCATGTAACTCTTTCAATGTTTTGCGAATTGTTGAAGGGTACCAACTGCCTTAACTAATGAAGCCAATTTGGAATTTATGGGGAGTTCCGGCTACTCGTGGAGTATTAGCGAAACAAAATCTGCCACTTTTCATCCATTTGCGGATTTGTTATGGTCTTGTAAACATGGTGAGGGACAACTCTAGGAAAGTACACCATTGGACTCTTAAACTTTAATATTTTCAACCCCATAGTTGGATGCTTCTCTTTATCATCCTCTCCAACATTTAATCCCCAGGATTGTACAATATCATTACAAATATTTGCTATATCGCGAATACTCTTTACTTCTGCGACAGCGTCATTGCTTTTGTTACTGGATACATTCATAAACCTATGAGATAAATATAACCTTATTAGATAACACACCAGGGAGTCTGTTGACCATGATGACAATGGCACTACATCCGTGAGGCTCTTTCTCTCAAAGATGTCGTGGCCACCTCGTTGCCAAGGATCCTTGTAAGATTGCACCATAAGGAGTGCGTTCCCAGGCTGTTGAACAATGAACAATGAAAAGTGTTTTATCACGGGTAAAAAAGCATGTGCTTGACAAGTCCCCTAGGATGGATGGATTAAAAAGTAAAATTTGTAGGATCATCGAATAAGTAAATGGTTATTTCGAGCGTCCACCGAGCTAAATGCACTACTGCATAAAGATAGTTTTAAGTGGGAAGGGGATGTGCATACGCAAAATAATATAGCGGGCTGTTAAAGTTCCATAAGTGCGTGAGAAATAAAAGAACAACACTGACTCATTTGTTTCTTCATTTGACAGATGTGATAGGTTAATCCAGTTTAGCTACATCCAGGCTAATCACATGGACACTACTACATATATCCTCAAAGCCACGTTGCGAAGAGGGCCGTTAAGCACATGGTTATATTTGCGTTGTTTCGTCTTCCAAGTTCAATGGACTATATCAAATAATGCAAGTTTACAAGCGTTTCATCAAGGCGTTTTTGAAAAGCGTTAATGTAGAGACAAGGATAACGTGTCGCAAGAGCATTCCAGGCACGGGAGACACTGAGGGAGAAAACGTTTCGTCGACAATCAATGAACAATGAACAATGATTTATCACGAGATAAAAGCAAGTGCTTGACATGTCCCGTAGGATGGTAGCGGTGAATATGATGCAATTAAAATATGTGTGGTTCATCTATCGAACGTCTGCCGAGATGAATACTTTGCTAATTAACATCAGTGTGAAATGAAAAAGAAATATCGCGCGTAAACATTCAGAAAGACACTGGGGCGCAGTGATAGTTGAGGTAAGGAGTGAGAAAATAAAATATGGTCGCTCACTTAGGTCCATTTGATGCATTAGTCCTGTTGAAAACATGCTTGGCGTAATCCACAACAGAGGAGCTAAGGTGACAAAATGTTGGGAGCTGAGAGCAACATATAATCGTTTTTTGAAAACATCCAGGGTAGGAGAGGATACTACTGAGTCTGAGAGTGCGTTCCATGGTTTGCAAACTCGAAGGGAAAAGTAATTCCGTCGACACTCTAGACGGCTATATTGTTCCTTCAAATTTAAGCAGTTACCCCTGAGCTGCGTGTTGTGGCTAAGTTTCAGCAAATGGCGGCATACGTGGTTGGGGTCACTCAATATTTGATACGCTAATATGAGATCGCCGCGCAGCCTTCGATAGCGTCCGCTGAAAATTCCCAGCAACTTCAGCCTTCGGTGGTAAGAGTGATACCGCAGGCCCTTCACGTTCTTTGTTGCTCTCCGTTGTGGTGCCTCTATCGCTTGTAGGTCGCGTTTCAACCAAGGTTGCCAAGCTTGGATTGCGTACTCAACTTGCTGGCGCACGTAGGAATTGAGCATCATTGGGAAGATTGATGGGTCAAATCTCCCGAATGCCCTTCGCAGCATGCCGACGTGCTGGTTGCCTGTTTTGGCAGCTACCTCAGCCTGTTTTGAACAGTTGAGGTCGCTCTGTACGATCACACCAAGATCACGTTCCTGGGAGCTATTCTGCAATTCCGTTGTCCCAAGTATGTAGGTGTAGTTATGTCTATGGCGTAATTGTACTACGCGACATTTGTCTACGTTGAACGGTAGACCGTTTTGAACTGACCAGTTCGACACTGTGTTAAGATCTTGCTGGAGCCGTTCACGGTCATCCGGTCCTCTGATCCTTCGCCATATCTTGATATCATCAGCGAAAAATAAGAAATCGGAAGTAATTGATCTCGCCAAATCGTTAATGAACAGCAAGAATAGACGAGGTCCAAGAACCGAGCCTTGTGGTACTCCACACGTCACGTCGATTGCATGAGAAAGTGATTCGCGGACTCTCACCACTAGCCGTCGTTCTTGTAGAAAATTGCTAATCCAACTCAGGATTGGATCGCCAATGCCGTAGTTCCGAAGCTTCTGAAGGAGAACTCGATGGTTTAAACGATCAAACGCTTATGATAAGTCCAGGTAGATGACATCGACTCCAACTCCATCATCAACAGCTTCAGTCCAGCTATTACGTGCAATTAATAGGTTAGTGTTACACGAATGCTTTTGACGAAAGCCATGTTGCACTGGGGCTATTAAATTGTGGCTTTCCAAATATTGCATCAGCGCGTCTGCGACGATTGATTCCATCACTTTGGATAGTACGGGAAGTAATGTTATTGGACGGTAGTTTGCAGGATCAAGTCAACTGTAGTGCGCAGCCAGTTTGAGCTGATGACCTCTCAGGTTGGTAATTCGGCTCAGCTGCAACAGGTTGCGACATGGATGTGTTGGGTTCGTCAATATTAGGTAAACCAGGATTAGGTTTCCTCGTTGACGTCGATATTCACCACTGTACACTCGCATGGACTGCAGTCTGTGTTAAGAGGAGTGATGAAGGAATCCTCTAACGTGTTTGGTCGCTCTACGTTGCGGAGTTTCAAGTGCATCGACGTCGCTTCTGCACCAGGGACGCCAGGCCTGGATCGCATATTCCTCGTGAGGCCTCACGTACGTGTTTAGCATTAGCGGAAATACTAATGACTCAAAATTGCCGAAAGCGCTCCGTAAGAGTCCAAGATGTTGACTGGATTTTTTGATGCCTTTTCAGCCTGTCTCGAGCAACCAAGGTCGTCTTGCGCGATCACCTCAAGGTCGTTTTCTTGGGAAGCACGTCGTAACTGCTGGTCCCAAATTCGATATTCATAGATAAGCTGATGGTGTATGCTTAAGACTTTGCACTTGATCACGTTGAACTGGAGCAGATTGTCGGACGACCACGCCAAATCCCTGTACATATCGCTCTGCAATGCCATGTGACCATCCGATGTACTGATTTCATGTCAAATTTAGATATCAGCTGCAAATAGTAAGAAATTCGACTGCAGTATACTGCCAAGATCTTTATTGAATGTGAGGAATAAACGTGGCCCAAGTATCGATTCTTGAGGCACCCCACACTGGATGCCAATTGTGTCGGAAATGGAGCTGCGGACTCTCATATTCAGCTGACGTTGAGTGAGGAAGTTGCCTATCCAACCGAGTATAGGGTCACCGATTCTATTGCTTCGAAGCTTGTGCAGGAGAATGCGGTGCTGCAATCACAACTAACGGCGCAAATACTTCTAGAGAACTGGACTAAATTCCTCAGCAGGTTTCCAAAAGAAATTAATCTAAAAGCAGCAGGAACACCACCTTCTAATAACAACTCAGCGGAGAAGCAACAATCAGTGAAAACCCAAGCCGTACGACTGTACTCGGTGACGGTTTCAATAGTAGCTATAACATCCTGAAGAGCCAGCAGAGTAGGAACGAGCACTGGGTTAATGGGCATTTGATAGTTGAAGATACAGCAAATTCGTCTCCAGAGTCTGCAAGCACCCTAAAAAACGATTCGCCGCTGACATTACATCGGTCGACGTAAATCCCGTTGTTTCTCCCATTCAACCCAACACAAATTCGCTCTCGGAGAATTGTTCATGAATGCACACATATGCCCAAGGTCTACTCAGTAAATTAGCTTAAGTAAGACCTCGACACGCGTCAACAGGTTTGGACCTCATCGCTGTCACCCAACACTGTTTACGCTGTGAGAAAACGAATGCCGAAACGGCGCTAATATTTATCTCTTTTGTCTGGAATGGTCGAGCCAGCAACGGTGGTGGGGTAGCCCTTAATTTTCCTAATAACCTGCTGGGCAAACCCATAAAAGATCCGAAAACCAACCTAGCTGACGCGATTTACTGCAGTTTTCAGCTGAAAGGAAACGATCTTAACCAAGTGGTCGTTGTTTAACGCCCACCATCGTCAACACCAAAGATGGGCTGCAAATTGGTGGCTGCATGGAGCCAGGTGATAAACAGGAAGTACGGTCACGTCCTAGTCGCCGGCGATTTCAAATGACTTCTCTAGAATCCCAGGCCACACTAGCAGAGCTGTTCAAAGCAGACCTGCAATATCTTGTCTCAGATTTTTCACTTTGTGGACACGTCACTTCGCCCACCAGATTCAGGGAAATTAACAGGCTATCCAATTGGACCGAATATTCACTAATGAAGAAATGATGATCAAAAGAGTGCTAATCGATACTCATATAGGCCGCAGTGATCACGCGACACTGCATTTCATATACACTTGCTTTGCTGAATATCCCGAGGTCGGAACTCAAACAAGGCGAAGCGCAACCAGTTACGACAACTTAATCCGCCCCGTTGAAGTGACCGACTAAGGTTTCCTTACCGAGGTTGCAGCCGATATTGCCTTGGAACGTTTTGTCAGGAAGCTTAACACGCGGATTAGTGGAACATAGCAAACGAAAACTATCAGTTGGAGGAACATGACGTCGTTGATACGGAGTAGGAAACGCAAACGCATGGTGAAGAGCAACTCGGCGCGGTATACCCAAAAAACTCACCCGAGTCCGAATATCTGGAAGGCATATGTTGTTCACTGTAACCAGTGTACCCATTCAGTACGCGAAGAAAAAGCAACTTATCAACATACTTTAGCCGAGCGATTGAATACTAGTTCTAAGCTTCTATACAAACACGTGAACAGCCGCCGCAATGTGAAACGGGGATTTCCGCCCATCAACTAGCGGACGGTCTAACTCGAAATGTTCAAGAAGCGTCGAACGTTCTGCAACAACCATATGCACTACGATTTAATTGTACCACGTGGTTTACTGTATCTTTGGAATATATGGTGCCCACAGCTGGACTCGCTCATATAAATTTTATGGACGATATCTTGATGAGAATCCAGCTATACATGCGCCTGCACGCCTGTCCAGGAATTGACGACATCCGCCCAAAGACGCTTGCTGAGGCAGCTACTATTTTGGCTGAACGTTTAGCGTGGCTGTTCCAGCACTGCCTTGACGAGCAGCACGTGCCTGCAATGCGAAAACGCGGAATAATTACTTCCATTTACGAATTGGGTAGTCCTTACGTCTCAGCTACCTATCGACCAGTTACCCTCCTGCGAGTTCGTTCAAAACTTATGAAGACTATCATTGCCCACGCACTCATGTCTTATCTGGACGGCTATGGTTACATTGCTCAGCAGGAACACGGCTTCGGCCAGAATCGGTCTTGCACAATCAACCTATTTTTGGCACGAGACAGCTGGACCGAACCTGTGGACGGTTGTGCAGGAGCTGACGTGGCTTGTCATGATTTCCCTATGGCAATCGACCAGTTGGACCATCTTAACCTTGTCGCCAAACTGCAATGATGTGACATTGAGGACCATCTCCTCTGGTGGACCTGCAATTTTCTCTCGCGCGTGCGTCTGGAGGTGAGAATACGTGAGTCTACGTCAGATACAAGTCATGTCGAATGCGGAATGCTACAGGGTTCGGGACTGAGGCCCAGTCTATTCTTGGTCCTCATAAAGGATCTTCTGTGTCAAATTGCGTCAGACTGTTTGCTCTAATCCGATATCACCAAATTTTGTCTAGTGATCAGAGTATCAGAATACCGTATCCAGTTTCAACACGGCGTTGACAATATTTATGACTGGTCGGTGCAAATTCTTTTATCAAACTGGCTAAATGTAGAGTGCTCCATTTAAGACACCGAATGGTTCACACATATAAGCTGGGGGACCAGGATCTGCAACACTGTTCTGTTACGAAGGATTGCAGTGTTTCGGTCCAGGAATATCACGGCTGCTCGGAGCAGTCCAGAAATGCATCGAAGAATGGGATCCAAATCGTGGAGCTTTTACGGAGAGGTTTCGGGCAATTTGAGCCCTCGATTTTCCACCGAACACTTATCGCTTGTATTGCTTTCATGTTAAATATGCAATCCAAGCATGACACCCGGGGCTAAAGCGGGATCTCAAGGCGTTGGCGGATCGGTGACTTCTGGCGACCAAAAATGTCAAGGGGGCTGAGCCACTTGTCACACGAACAGCGCCTCAGAGTGCTTGGCATTTTCAGTGGAGGTTATCGCCCTTTGAGTGGTGGCCTAATATTGGTTTACCAAATATTAAACATCACCAATGCCATCACCTACTAAAGCTGAGTCACAACAGTCCATTTGAGAAGTCGTCATCTCAAACTGGCCGAACAATACAGTCGTTTGGAGTATCAAGTAACCTCTTCTGGCTGCGTATTTGCCACACGTGAAATACCCTCTCAGAAGCAGTTATTTCAGCCCCCAACTTAGCCGTGTTCAAAACACGTCTCGACAGTGCACTGGCCACAAACACCCAGTTCGCGTAATCCAAAGGACTCGTACAAACCGTGGAAAAATAAAAACAAACCAACTCACGTTTAATTTTGCCCAGAAACCACGGACGATAACCTTGTGGAGTACATAATACTGAAGGAAATGCCGGATTTGGTAAGTTCACGATTTGCAGTGGTTCCAACCTCGATAGTCACTCTATCTTGACTAATTGCATCGAGTTTAATCATGCCTTAGCACACTGTCGTTTGTCCATGAACTTCACCGGAAGGCACCCCGAAAGCCGCTGTTGAATGGCAATTGAGCATTTATCTTAGTCCCCAGTCATGAAAGTCTACCAACATGTTCTGCTTACAGAAAATTTGTCCCATCGCCTTACAGATATTATGCTGCGGTGGAATAGTATTTCGGACGTTGTGTACGCAGTGGGAGGCCCTGTTTGCATCACTAGCTATCGTCACCGCACTAGCCGCTGGATTTCCGAGAGGTCAGTGAATATGTTGGAAGCCAGAAGAAACTCCCAGTCGGATCTGAGTATAATGTAACTAGGCGGAATATTGGGCCTGAACTACAGCGACGTATTCATGCTAACAAGGAAAGCTGGTGGACTATTAGGGCTCAGAAAATGGAGAAATCAGAAATATGCTAATATCGCAACCTTTTCCAGCTGATCCGCAACATTGATCCTAGAAAACCTTGCGTCACTGAGAAAATCAAATACGGCGCTGTTGTCCTGATTCACAATAAGGAGCGCTGTATTGCTCATTGGGTAGAGTGCTTACCAACCCAGCTCAGTTAGCCCAGGGCTTCCGGACCCTTTCCTACTAGGTTAGTGCTGGCTGATTCATGGTCGGTTGGATTAGAGGCGCCATTAGAAGCCGATCTCCGAGGTGCGACCACAGTCCATTATCGTCTTCGAGCTGTTTGCCCGGAATCCCACCCACCCACACTATTTAAGGACGGTGGTGAGGTACTCTACAAAGCAATGACCCCCCTGTTCGAATAGTTCCGGAAGGGAGAAATGGTCCCAGCTAATTGGTGTGCATCGAGTGTACGCGTAATAAACAGGAAGCGCAATTGCACTGTCTGTACTAATCACAAGGGTGTTAAACTATAGCTTATGGTGGCAAGATTAACAGCCGCAAGTATATTTCGTCGGTTCACTGCGGAACGTAATCCATGATTAACTAAGGTTAGGCAGGTTTCTGCCCAAGACAGGGTTGTATATACCAGAAAAAAGCAATCTGCGGCAGGTGTTAGAGTAGCACCACACCTACCGCAGGCCAACAATAACTGTTTTGCGATTGCCTTTTAGCGTACGGTTCAACCGATCGATCCGTTCTGTTCGAAATAATTGCGTTAAATGGTGACACTATGAAATATGTGAATATTTTATCCACCCTGTGTTAGAACATTACAGGCCGCGTCTATGTCTACATTTATTTTCAGATATCTGCTAGACAACATTGCCATTCGTCAGGGTGTTGTCATTTCCCCACATTGTTTCCCCACGGCTTTGTAGAGTGTTTCCTTGCGGAATTTCACAGTGCTGTAGAAGGCCTGTTGCCTGGTGTAAAACCAGTTGATCTTGATAACGGGAATGATATTATCCTGCTTTTTAACGGTGTTGCGGCAGCCCGTTCATGAAGAACCACTCTAACGTGGGTATATTCTTTTTTGTGTTGGAAATTCAAGGTGCAAATTGCAGCAATAATCGCACATGCCAGTTAATAACTCTGTGCCCCTTGATAACGAGGAACTCGAGGTGGTTGAACAGTTAAGTTGCGTTGTCATCCGTTTCAGTAACCATGAGCGTAGATTATACTGAAATCAGCTCACGTATAGAAAAGCTAGAACTGTCATGGTGATTCCGTGACATCTGTGGCGTCAGAAAGGGGTTTCTCTCAGTCTGAAAGGCTCTGTTTACTAGGGCGTGTTGTAGACCGTCATACCCTATGCAAATGAGGTTTGGTCCATTCGGTCTGTGAATCTGAAGAGCATTAAATTCTTTTACCATCGTTGTTTGCGGAGCTTTGCTGGCGCCACATGGCACCAGCATGTCGCAACAATGGTGTGCTTTTGCGAGTGCTAGACAGTGGTAATCAAGCTATTTCTTCGTAACTACAGATAGCACAATAAATGCTATTGGTTTGGACACGCTCTACGCGTGCCCGATCCACCCTTAACGATGAGAGCCATATTTTGTTAGCAATATATAATATGGCGCAAGGTTGTTGGTGGGCAAAAGCTAACCTGGGTAGATTTGAAGGTCATGTTGAGGTACACGTTGTGGGATGGATTGCGACACGCAACCCAGATGTTGACCGCGTTTCATATTGTAGTGAACATTAGTCATTCGATCTAAATCACTGTAGATGAAGAAGATGGAAATTCGGTTTTGCCCGTCCATGTGCAGCGTTTTCTGACGGGCGACGTCCAATTTCCATCTAACCTGCGTACATTTGGTTCGTCCTGTCTTCTTGGCTGGATGCCACATGACCCAGCTAGTGCACTGCTTGAGACATTACGGGACATGGCTCATAGTCGGCAACAGTGTTGCGTCTGCCGCCATCTCGTACTCGGTATGCTTGTTAAAAGTGTGCTTGGTGTTGCAGGGTAGTGGCTGATTATGACGCGCGGCAGTGAAAGATGAAAGGAAGCTATCTCCAGTGTGCCCTTTTACATGCCAGTTAGTTGTTTATGAGACCTTGTTGTTTTTGAGCTGAATGTTTTCTTAGGACATTAAGTTTTACTTAACCGTTCCGCTAATCATTGTGTTTGTACGGCAGCGAATCAATGCCGTTGATGATGATGAGAAATAGTATGGCCTAATGTCTTTTTGCATACCACCTCAGATATCTTAACGCTTGGCTTATTCTGTAGTGTATGAAATTGTACACATGTCTGATTATCGTGCTCTTTTACTCATTTAAATTTAGTGGCATTGACCTACTGCGCGTTTAAGAGTTTAAGCCAAAAATGTATGCGATTTACTTAACTTCAAAACTTTATCGCTTAAGTCGGTTTCAGTCATTCAAATTGCACATCTTGACGACTAGTTACTCCAGTCAAAAACTGGCACTTGGCCACATGGGATGTCCCCGAATGCAAATGCAATACAATTAAAGATGGGCTGACAGAGGATCGAAATCAATGGCGTTCCATCTGTACGGTGATCGGTGTCCATGCTGATCACAAGCGATTAAAATGCATCTCCCGTCACCCAAACACATTGCACTAGGGTAAAACAGAATTCGGTAGATAAGACAGAGGCCGTTTTGTCGTCTGCGAATCGACTCCGTTACGCCTCCACTGGAGTGTGTATACTAATTGAAATAAAGTGGAAAGAAGGTGCAGTGGATCCAACTAACAGAAAGAGTAACAGAAAAGATCGATCGATTGTGATCGCTGATAGTGTTTCTGAGCATACAGATTCCTCTTCCGACGTACACGACCGGAAACAATGGCACTATATCCGTGAGGCACTTTCTCTCGAAAATGTCTTGGCCACCACCTTGACAACGATCCCCATAAGCCGAATTATAAGGTTTGCGGTCCCAGGCTGTTGAAGGTGGTGTTGCAATCAGAACTAACGGTGCAAATCCTAGAGAACTGGACTACATTCCGTAGCAGGTTGCCATTTGACATTCGTATGAAAGCAGCAGGAGAACCACCACATTCTAATGACGACTCAGTGAAGTTGCAAATCTCAATGAAAGCACAAGCAATTCCCGAAAGGCTGAAACACGCATACTTTGCTTTTACGGGCGTCTGATGGCTGTCTGAGTGAGTATAGGTGGGACGAATTTCTACCCATGCCAGTCAACTCCCCTACTTCTCCTATGTAATCAGTACGCGGACCAAACTGCTTATAATGCTATAAGTTAATTGGCGGCTTAAGTCTGGTAAGCTAGTCGCTTGGTGAGGGGCGTTACCTTGTCCTCTGCGCTACAGTTACTTGTAAGTCAGTGGATAGTGAACGGAGCTATATCACATCTACTAACTTATTCACGAGGGACTTTGCCGTCCCCCGTAGCTCAGTGGTCTCAACCACGGACTAGCAAATGTCGAGTTGCGGCTTCGGGCCCTAGCAGGGTCCGATGGAACGCGCACTGCTGACGATTCCCGAAAGGAGGAAACGCTCCTACAGTGCTTTTCCGGGCGTCTGACGGCTGTCGGATTGATTCTAGATGTGACGAATTTCTACCTATACCATTTAACTCCCCCTGCTACTCCTATGTAATACGGAAACTGTAGGACCTGACTGGGTGACGGTTTCAACAGTGGCCTTAACATCCGGAGGGACACAGTAGACCACGAGCGATTACCGGGATCCGGGGCATTTGATAATTGAATATGTACCAAATTCGTCTGCAACCAATCCAAAAAACGATTCGCCGCCGTCTTTACATCGATCGGCGCAAACTCACTTGCTTCATCCATTCCTCTCCACACACATTCGGTATCCGAAAAGCTCTCATGCATGTATACAAACGCCCAAGGACCACTTGTCAAAATAGCTGAATTAAGCCTTCTACACGCGTCAGCAGCTTGGGACCTCATTGCTGTCACGGAAACGTGGTTGCGCTGTGAGAAAAAGAACGCCGAAATCGCGCTAACAGGTATGTCTGTTGTCCGGAATTGTCGAGTCAGCAAAGATGGTGAGTTAGTCCTCTACTTTCATAATAAACTCCAGTACCAATTCATCCACGATCCGGAAACCGATGTATCTGACTTCATTTGGTGCAGTTATGGTCTTAGAGTGAACGATCTTGGCACACCATTCGCCTAACAGCGTGTACACCTAAGATGGACTGCAACTTGATGGCTGCATGGAGCCAGGTGATAAACAGGAAGTACGGTCACGTCCTAGTCGCCGTCGATTTCAACTGACTTGCTCTAGAATACCAGGCCACACTAGCAGAGCTGTTCAAAGCAGACCTGCAATATCTTGTCTCAGATTTTTCGCTTTGTGGCCAAGTCACTTCGCCCATCAGATTCAGGGGAAATAACAGGTCATCCATATTGTACTGGATAATCACTAATGAAGAAATGATGATCAAAAGAGTGCTAATCGATACTCCTCTAGGCCGCAGTGATCATGCGACACTGCATTTCATGTTCACTTGCTATGCTGAATATCCCGAGGTCGGAACTCAAACAAGGCGAAGCGCAACCAGTTATGACCACTTAATCTGACCCGTTGAAGTGACCGACTGGGGTTTCCTTACCGAGGTTGCAGCCGATATTGCCTTGGAACGTTTTGTCAGGAAGCTTAACACGCGGATTAGTGGAACATAGTAAACGAAAACTTTCAGTTCGAGGAACATGACGTCGTTGATACGGAGTAGGAAACGCAAACGCATGGTGATGCACAACTCGGCACGGTATACCCAAAAAACCCATCCGAGTCCGAATATCTGGAAGGCATATGTTGTTCACTGTAACCAGTGTACCCATTCAGTACGCGAAGAAAAAGCAACTTATCAACATACTTTAGCCGAGCGATTGAATACTAATCCTAAGCTTCTATACAAGCACGTGAACAGCATCCGCAATGTGAAAAGTGGATTTCCGCCCATCAACTAGCGGACGGTCTAACTCGAAATGTTCAAGAAGCGTCGAACGTTCTGCAACAACCATATGCACTACGATTTAATTGTACCACGTGGTTTACTGTATCTTTGGAATATATGGTGCCCACAGCTGGACTCGCTCATATAAATTTTATGGACGATATCTTGATGAGAATCCTGCTATACATGCGCCTGCACGCCTGTCCAGGAATTGACGACATCCGCCCAAAGACGCTTGCTGAGGCGGCTACTATTTTGGCTGAACGTTTAGCGCGGCTGTTCCAGCACTGCCTTGACGAGCAGCACGTGCCTGCAATGCGAAAACGCGGAATAATTACTCCTATTTACGAAGTGGGTAGTCGTTACGTCCCAGCTACCTATCGACCAGTTACCCTCCTGCGAGTTCGTTCAAAACTTATGGAGGCTATCATTGCCCACGCACTCATGTCTTATTTGGACGGCTATGGTTACATTGCTCAGCAGCAACACGGCTTCGGCCAGAATCGGTCTTGCACAATCAACCTATTTTTGGCACGAGACAGCTGGACCGAACCTGTGGACGGTGGTGCAGGAGCTGACGTGGCTTGTCATGATTTCCCTATGGCAATCGACCAGTTGGACCATCTTAACTTTGTCGCCAAAGTTCAAGGATGTAGCATTGAGGACCCTCTCCTCTGGTGGATCTGCAATTTTCTCTCGCACGTGCGTCTGGAGGTGAGAATACGTGAATCTATGTCAGACATATGTCATGTCGAATGCGGAGTGCTACAGGTTTCGGGACTGGGGCCCAGTCTATTCTTGGTCCTCATAAACGATCTTCTGTGTCAAATTGCGTCAGACTGTTTACTCTAATCCGATATCTATAAATTTTGTCTAGTGATCAGAATACCAGAATACCGTATCCAGGTTCAACACGGCCTTGACAAGATTTATGGGTGATCGGTTAAAATCGTTTTTTTTTCAAAGTGGCTAATCGTTGAATGCTCCGAATGGTTCACATATATATTAGCAAGGGGGACCAGCATCTGGAACGCTGTTCTCTTGCAATGGATCTCAATATGTTGGTTCAGGAATATCTCGGCTGCTGGGAGCAATCCAGTAATACATCAATAATGGGACCCAAATCGTGGAGCTTTTGCGGAGAGGTTTCGGGCAATTCGAGCTCTCGATTTTCCGTCGAACACTTCCCACTTATATACGCTCACATGTTGAATTTGCAATTCAAGCATGGCACCCATGTCTAAGGTGGGATCTCACGGTCTTAGAGTTTCCAAAACGTCGTGAAACCAAAAGTGTCAGGGGAAAGCGGCATTATTTATAGGAACAACGATTCATAGCGCTTGGAATTTTCGGTGGACTTTATTGCCGTTTGCGTGGTCACCTCACTATGGTTTACAAAATCATAAATAAAACTCATCAATGCAGTCGAATGAATTACCATGAAAACCGCAACCTGCATGTCATGATCCTAGTCAGTTAACCACATCATCTGTGCCTTCTTCCGAGGTCCGGGACAACTCATTATTTGTTTACCCTATGCAAGTAACTATGCAAGGCTCCATGTTTTCCTTGCAAATCAGACCATGTTATCGAGACTTGTTCCCGATAACCTCATCTGACGCTTGCTTTGACGGGCTATTGTACTATTCCTTGTTTTCCTTGCCATGTATTCGTGGTTTCATCCCAAACCGGCTTTGAGGACTGTGCACTCCCGGCCCGTGTTATTAGTCCTAATGGTACACATGTGTTTGTTATATTTTGCTGCTCTTTGTAAATTCCCACTCGAAATGGACTTGCTCTCATCCCACACCCGCTGTGACGATTGCGCACTCCCACCGCGTGCTACTCACCCCAAGGGCACCCCGGATCTTGTTGGTTCTTGTTCTCGTATGCGCAAAGAGACGCGTTAGTCTCATTCCATTTGAACGTAATGACAACTTGTATCTTCCTTTGCGCCGTACTACGAACCAGTGGGATAAGTTTACGGACACATTAAAATGAACCCTGGTATTCCTCTCTTGGAACCTGTGCTATGTGGGCTTGCTGTACGTTAGCAAGTGTGATGACGCTATTTTATTGTGTAACTGTTCGAAGACCCGGTTATGCAGCAACGAAGGGGTATTGTTGAGGTTTGTAAATATGTGCTTGTATTCCATTTTGTTTAATATTACCGTAGTTAACGTCTCTTCTCTCTTTCTTGCTTGGACCCGGGCGTTGTTTCGAGTCACCCTAGCCCCAATTGAATCTGTCGTTTACAGTACTCAACTTCTCCGAGTCTTGGTGTCGATTGGAATATAAATACTCGACAACCGTGTCTTGGCTTGGATCGATCGATTGCAGTGCAAACTTACTTTGACGAAAAATGTCCCGTACTCCGCAGGCTGTTTTCAGCTTTACGTACGAATCGGACACAATCTCCTGCTTGTTTGAACCATGTCAACTGGTAAGAAATCATTCGAGAAGTTCGCCAGAGCGAAGGAAATACCTCAGCTAGTCAATCGTTTTTCTCCTGTCGATGACTTAGTTTCTTGCTCTGGTTTGCGTGCTAGTACAAGGTGTAAGCATACCTTGGGTTCTTACAGTGCTGTTGATGTTTGGAGGATAGTCGAACTTAGGATGGAATAGTCGGCACTCGAAGTTAAGATGGCTAAGTTACTCTTTGAGCTAGATGGTGTTGAGGACCAAGAGACCACTGACATTATTACTCGGTTGGCAATTGCGCATAACGAACATCTGGAACGGTTCACGGAAGATTAACGCAAATAAACGTCAATGGAGACAACTTGTAAGGAAGCTCATGACAGTTGGCCAGAGAAATACCACCCTTTAGTGGACTTAGCAAAATTAGGGTTGGAGTATTTTAGCGGAGACCCGACTGACTACTGCAGATTTATTAAGCAGTTTGAACATTTGATTGAAGACCGGATACGCGACAGAAGTCAGAAGTTGCTTTATTTGACTTACTACTACAAGGACCGTGCCAAGGAAGCAAGTAGTGAATGCGTGATGTTGGCACCATAGGATTTGTTCGGGCAGAGCCAGGTTGTTGCCGGATCCTTGATTGACCTTTTGCTGACCGGTTTAAAACCTCTTTGTCACTACGATGATGCCGTTCGAGTCTGTCTATATAATGGAAAATTGTTACATTGCCTTCTCTCAAATGAGACTCTGTAACTACCATCGAAAGAGTGGTTCGCGATTTACTCAGCAGTCTTCAATCGAAATTGGCAAGTGCGGCTGATGTCATTGTACAAGAAGAAAGTATAGTTAAATTCAAGGATCTCACAAATTTTGTTGCCTCAGAGGCCCGCAAAATGCGTAGCAGATTTGGACGGATCGCTGAAGCACCCGAGGCTACGCAGTCTAGCGCCAGATATTCGCCATTCTCCGTGGGCTGAAGAAATAAAGTTGACACTAATCAGTGTGTGGTATCAAGGGTGGTAACAAGCCTAACTGTTTGGCTTGCGGCGGTCAAAACAACAATGACGTATGTCAAAGCATCATGGCTTTCGTAGTATCGGATCGCAGGCAACTAGTGAGGCGAAGTAAGAAATGTTATATGTACCTCAGTGCAGGCCACTTTGCTGCCTCATGCGGTTCCGGTGGGAGATGTGTTCAGTTAGGTTGCAAGAGAAGGCATTATCCGCTATTAACTATAAAGCGCAAAGATCTGTCACAAGTACCTGGTCCATGTTACACCGCCTCCGATCCGACTCGGGTTAGTTCCCGTACAACTGGACAGTCCTCTGGGAACGGTCGAGTCGTAAGCCTTGTTGAATAGCCACTCAAATGTGACGTTGGTACAAGAGGATATTTTACTTGAGACTGGCATTGGATCATCTCCAGAGCGGTTGGAAATTGAAACGATATTCGGCACCTCATCAACTGACTCCAGGTATGCTGAGAATAAGATAACATCCAAAGAGGGAGATTGTTCGTATGTACAATCTTCGAAAATCGAACGTTCAACCCGTGAAAGGGTCTACACAAACCATAGAGGGTCGTAAGCAGCACGTGATGGGTATAAAATTCGAGGATTTCTCGGATAAGCCCGTGAGGATTTCCATCGGAGTAGATATAACAGCTGCACATTGGCAATTAGAACAACATTTGGGGGCCCATTAGGATGGATGATAATCGGACGGACAGGAGGAACAACGTATCTCATGAATATATTAATCATGTACGGATTGAGCAGCCATCGGTGGTTGAACAACTCAGGCTATTTATGACATCGAATTCAACGGTGTCAGTCGTGAAGATCGAGAGCTCTCGGTCGAGGATAAGTGGGCATTGTTCGTTGCAAAATACTTGGTGCGGTTAGTAGAAGGATAGTTTGAGATTGCCCGTCCATGACGCAGAGAGCGCTAACCTGCCTAATAACTATGAAATAGCGCCGCAAATATTACAGTGCCTGGGAAAACGATTAAGAGGAAACCGCTCCCTTTACGAAAGATAAAATACCGTAGTCGAAAATAGGCTAAAGAAAGGCCATGCCGTTCTGGTCCTAGCCATCCAACTCGGTCCCGATTATGCTCCCCGATGATACTTATCACATCCCGATGTGTAAAACCCAAAGAATCCTGATGAATTGCAAATGGTTATGGATTGTGCGGCAAAGTATGGCAGACTCTCTCTAAATGACCGTCTGTTTGGATGGTTTTTGCCAGATATTTAAGTTTTATTTACTTTTACTCGTAGTCATTTTACAGCCGGTTCTTACCTACCTTGATACTATTGTTTCTTTCCTCCCTTTGTCCACTACGAACTAGGACTCCTGAACGTGTTTTAATTGATCGATGAAATTTGGTTGCTCCTTAGCGGGGTTTGAAAGAATGGCTTTTTGTAGCGCGCCAGTGTCTTCGTAGTATGTTAACTGCCCCGTTGGTCTAATACGATCCACGTACGTCCCGGACACAGAAGCCTTCGAAACCAACGACCGGACGCATATTACAATCATCCACGAAATTCTCGATTCCGCCTTCTGGTCAGACTGCGTTGGTCCAGATTGTCGAGACATCAGTTAACGATGGATATAACCTCAGCACACTCTTCTGCACTTCACCATGAACAATGTACAAGTGTGAAACTGACACGGATATAACATAGTACATATTTCCATCTAATATGCAGAGTGGACTAAATAAAAAATCTGTAAATAATTGAATCTTTCCCAATGTAGGTATCGTCTCTTGCCTCGTCCAGAAGTAAAGATTTATTTATGTATTTAATTCCTCGTGGTATCGGCAGGTCTTACGTCCATTCTGAGCATTGATTCCATTTAGAAGTTGGGTTTTGTCTCTTTCCACTATGACTGTATTGTTTATTCTTATGAAGCCGAAACATCTTATCATCGACCGGTCTCCTAGCGTATTTCACTGTGACGAGGAGAAGTTCAAAGGGAATGCTCAGTTGTTGCTAAACGAGTCCACGCGACATACAACACTGCCACCTAGAAAGTTGTGTTTTGCCTTGCGTGGAAAGTTCGCAGAAGAATTGCCGCGTTTGATCAGTTTAAGAGTTATAGCCAAGGTTGACGAACCAACGGATTGGGTTAGTCAGGTTGTGATTGTCAATACTAAGTAGGGTGTAGATCGATTCTAATCCGCTAAATGCCGCGCTCAGAAGAGAATGTTACTCACAATGGACACTAGTTGATGTGCTAGCTGTGTTGTCCAAGGCTCAATTGTTTACGAAAATTGACCTAGCTTCCGAGTTTTAGCACGTTCCACTTGACCATGCGTCCAGTTACTTGTCAACATTTGGGAAGCTTTTTGGATGTTACCGATGGTTGCGCTTACTATTTGGCTTGAAGTTGTCCAGTGAGATATTTTAGAAAAGTTTGATGCATGCACAAGATGATTCCTCTGGAACAATATGCTTAGGGGACAACATACTATTTTTCGGTGCCACAAGAGAGGACCATGTTCACAACCTACGCAGATTACTGTAGGGTTGCACAGATAGGAATATTAAACTTAAAAATGAGGAGGTTGAATTGCGCAGAACGTAGGTAGTTTACCATGTACACCCATTGAGTTCAGAGGGATTGAAGCCAAATCCAGCGAAAGTTAGATCCATAAGTGAGATGACGCATCCTACTGATGTGCACGCCGTCAACAGGCTGAATGTAGTGGTGTATTAGTTAAGCCGCTTCTTACCGGTACTAATTGACTTGATAATTCCAATCCGGAATCTTACACACAGAGGCGAAAGTTTACAATAGAATGTAGAGAAAGGAAATGCCTACCAAAAGGTTCAACAATTGATCACAGATGCTCCGTCCTACCTTACAATAATCCCTCTCTTCCGCTTACCATCCAATACGACAGCGGACAGTTCAGCAACGGTGCGTGTTAATGCAGAACGGGAAGCCCATTTATTTTGGTAGCTGACAGCCAACAGAGGCCTAAAGTCGTTATGCCCATATAGAGAAAGAGATGCTTGCGCTGGTCTATGCCGTGAAGTGTTTCAGTGATTATATCTTTGGCCACCAGCCTATCGTTTTCAGAGACTACAAGCCGCTGGAGTCAATAGCCAATCAACCACTTCACGTCGTTCCACGTCGCCTGCAGCGGTTGCTAATTCGCCTCCAGAAGTATGACCTGGAAATAATATACCAACCAGACGTAAAGATGTACATTGCGGATACGCTATCAAGTGCAGCTCTCATGGATGTTATCAAAACATGAGAAGACTTTGATTTCTTCCATGTCACACAGCAAATTTTTGTCACAGACGAGAGTTTCCAGGAATCAGTACGCTGTACAGAAGAAGACGAGCTGTGCCAACTACTCAAAAAAACGATAATAAAAGGTTGTCCCAGAAACAAGAAGAAACTATCCAAAGACTTAACTCCATTCTTCCACGTTCAGGACAAACTCCTCCCTCAAGATGGACGAATAGGTAAAAGTAACTGCATGCTTTTCCGAAGACAATGTCATGTTCCGTGCTGGATCTGATACACTGTGCCCACCTAGGAGTAACAACGGTGCAGCTGGTGTTCGGGGATGACCAGTCAAATACTAGACTACGTCTCGAACTGCTTAACATGTCGACCACGTGAATTGGGCTAGGCGAGAGAACCCTTGGTACTTCGCCAAGTCCTAGAAAGCCCTTAGCAGGAAATTGCAGTGGACATTTTCATTCCTGAGGGGGAGGATTAGTTGCTCGTGTTTGATTACTTCAGCAATTGCTTCGAGATTGATGTTTCCCTTACGACAAGCGCACAAGCCGTCGTGAACAATTTACGATGTCAGTCCGCCTGACATAGAAGACTGGAGGAGGTGACTTCCGACAACAGCTCTCAAATTAATAACGCAGTGTTTCGTAGCTTTAGAAAGAAGTGGGCATTTTCACACAGACTCTGCAGCCAGTATTACAGGCAGTTAACCGGAAAGGCAGAGTCAGTGGTCAAGGAAGCAAAGAAAGTACTTACTAAGGAAAATAGTCCCATGCATATCCTTATATCACGTTGCTGAAATGGAAGAGCTTGCCATTGCAGAAAACTGGAAAAATCATCCTTAACGTCTATTCTGGCGCAGGACAAGTACGTCGCTGCCGACAGCACAGGCACTTCTATAGCCAAAAATAAATTTTAATGCTTGTCTGCAAGACCGTCTATGCAAGAGGATGCTGCTAGAAGAGGGTATAATACCGTGAAACTAAACAACCCCCATCTCTAGCGCCGGGGAACGAAGAATGGGCTGAAAATAATCGGGACACTGACATGCGTGGGAGGAAGTAAGTTATTGCTGGTCGCAAGGGAGAGAGGCAATTAAGAGAGGATCCGGAATAATACAACCGGACAAATTCGAGTACGACTGAGGAAACAAAGGAGTGCACGGATTTGTTAACGTAAGGAGCAGCAGTAAAACAAAGGAAGTCGGCTTGCGCTGCAGCCCAGAACTGTAGTCACTCGCAGCGGAAGACGGTATGGAACATACAGAATTGAACTACAAAATGGCGAAAAGGTATGAATCTGATGGTAGTTGGCCAGTGATCGGGCTTGCCGATCAGCAACTTGACCAAAAAGCGATCACGTTTATCTCGATAGGGGGGACAAAGCGGAACTGGGATGCAGGTGGTGAGTCAGACAGCCTCTGTCCTAGTCATAGTCATACGGGTGACTCTGAGGTGTCACAGGTTTGGAGCTCAGCAATCATTGCTTGATGGCAACTGCTAGGCCGAACTAGCGAAACAGAAGAGGATACAGGTGAATGACCAACCAACGAATGAAATAACTGAAACGACCGGGATGAGTTTCGGGTGTAAACAAACATCATTCCGGAAAAGCTGGGATTGGTTCAAATATCTGAAATCAAACGATGGACGGCACCAAATGAAGGCAGGCAATCAGCCATAAAAATGTGACCATTAAAAATGAGCTTCAGTGTATAGTAATGTACAGGAAAAATGATCAAGTGTTTTTAATAAACGAGTTTAGCAGACAAGTTAACAAAAGGGTGCCGCACCATATAATTGCGGAAAATGCTCTCTGCGTATTTTCAAGTGCGTACTACAGGTGTGGAAATATATAGCATCATGAAAGAAACGCAGTTAAAATGGCAAATTGGCCAAACATAACACATGGTTGGAGGCATCCGGTTTCGGATTTGCCTGTCACTGTGGTCAGCCAAAAAGCGCCTGGGCCTACAGAAGATTGCGCTGCACAGCCACAACTCCATGCACACACCCCATATCCAGCGTAAACCCGAAGGAATAAGACCTGGAGGCATGTGGATGGGAGCCACGTTTCATCAACGGAGTCGGCCCACACTCCTCCACAAGCAAACACGAACACGCTGTATTTGGGAATCATGCGAACACAAGGCGGTGGCTGGACCGTAGTCCGCTCCACACTAAGTGCATGGAACCACTCTTCGATCCTCGCACGGTCACCAGGACTGTGCACCCCGTCCCCTTCAGCAACGACCAGCTGTCTTCTGGAGCCAGTATAGACAAGATATGGGATAATAGAGAGGTAGGCACCTTGTCAACATGCACATCAAGCGCAGCCCCACCGGAGAAGTCAACGAACAGCCAATCACTTAAAACAACAATATCAAATAAAATAAATCGAATAGTGCATTTAGATACGGCCACATATATCTTCACTAAATGAGCGCATACAATTAATTGGTTACGATCAAATCCACGATAAGTTCAAGCCGTCAGGAAATATATTTTAAGAAACTGCCACAAACGCGAAAATGTTATCGGTTAACTACAATCAACTCAAGCAATATGTGTGCAAGTTTATAGAAGATAGTTCAGGTAGACATTAATATGGCACAAAAAAAGCATTAGGAAAATATGGCAAACCCACCACCTGGAATAAGATACTCAGCATGCAAGCACGCGTTTAGTAATTGGAATGCAGCTTACCTACAAAAGTTGCGCTGGTTCTGCCTACGTTCCCTGCAGTACCCGTCGCCGCTTCGGTAGTTGTCCCGAGTGGACTCGCTCATGGCTCACTAAGCCTGCCTGACTCAGGCACTCGCGACCGCATGTGCTACAGCACCATGCGCTTGATATCGATGGAGTACAACGCATCGGTGCTTGCCGCTTCCGCACTTGCCGCTTCTTCTCTGCATGTATGAGGTCTTTCTCTTGCACCTCGGCAACTGCTTTCGTGATCAGATCGCGTCCTACACGCCGATCAACCGCCTTCGATTCCCACGACATACAATCAACATTATAACGTGAGAGGCTCACTTTGATCATGTCCTGACAATGAAGCTTCGATTTCCCCACATGCCGATTCCCCAAACTCAGATGACCATATAATAGCTGCTTCGGTATCCGCGTCGAATTCATACGGCTCACATGACCGAGCCACCTCAGGTGTCTCAGTAAATTATGCAGTCAACTGCATACATTCCACTTAGGCGCAACACTTCCGTGTCCGCAACTCTGTCGCACCAACTGATACGCAGAATCCGTCGCAAACACTATTGATGGCACCGCTCGAGATATCGCACATCCCGCTGGTACATCGTCCACGTTTCACTGCCGTATAGAAGAACGGACAGCACCATGAATTTGTACATCATAAGCTTCGTGCCAACGGTTAGCTGATGGTTGTTCCACACTCGGTACTCTAGCTTCCCAAATGCCGCCGCTGCCTTCGGGACAAGGATACTAGCTCACTGTGTAGCTGCTGGTCAATCGACATCACACTCTAAGGTAGTAGAAGTGGGAGGCGGTTTCTAATACTTCGGCAATAATGCTGACTCGCGGCAAAATTGATGGTTGCATCTCCGGTGAAGGCTGAAAGAGACAGACAGTTTTGCTTGTGTTGATGGTGAGCCCAAATTTGGCTGCTGTCGATGCCAGAGCACTAGTCATGTGCTGCAACTCATCCGCGCTGTGTGCAAACAACGCACAGTCATCAGCAAACAGCAACATACGGATAGTTTTCTCACGGACTAGAGTTCTCGCACCGAAACGACGGATGTTCAGCAAACCACCATCAATACGGTGCTCCACACGAACACCGTAAGCACAAGCGGCATCAAAAGCACAAGACATCATGGCATGAAGAGATATATTAAACGGGCAGGAACCAAGACACAGCCTTGCTTCACACAAGAGATAACTGCAAAATCATCCGGTTTCTCCACTCAGCTGCACCCTCGCCGGCATACTACTGTGCAGACATTCCCTTAAACTTACAAACGTGCGCGGGCAACCAAACTTACCCAAACCAGCCACAATGCCTCGCGATTCACCGTATAAAATACCTTGGTGCAGTCAACAAATGGCGAGTTCAAAGACTGGTTCCGTTCTCTGCACTTCTCTTGCAACTGACGAGCCGCAAACACCATATGGATGGAGCTGCTAATTGAACGGAATCCAAACTGCTGTTTCGGCTCGTTAGAATCCATATCCTGACTGGCTTGCAGGATTCGGGCAAGTTGATGCCATGATAATTCGTACACCGTTGCTTGTTCCCTTTGCTCTTGTACATTGATAATACAAGGCATCCCTCAGGTCAGGAGACACCTCCAACTCAATCCATACGCGTTACACCAAGTGGTGCAGCGCAGTCACCTACAGGTGTCCGCCGTGTTTCAATACTTCAGGCGGGATCCCGTCGGCCACAGCACACTTGCCGTTTCGCAGCTGAGCAAGTGCTCTCTACGTCTCATCCAGTGACAGCTTGTCCGCCATACTCGCTTTCACATCGGGTTGCTTGAGGTCGTTCAATGTAGGCCAGTCGATCTCTGAACGGTTGTTTAAGAGACAACGTGTTTTTGCCAGATCTGCATTATGTCTACAGTCTGTGTGCCGGTAGTGCCTGAAGTACCATCGATCACCGTCCTCAGCGGCTCCAATCTCGGTCTATACACCGCCTTTCAGGAGTCAAAGAATTCCTTGTGTTGGCGTAGTTCGGCTTGCATTTCATCTCCTTCTCCTTCTCTGTCAACCACGCCTTTTTAAAGCGACGGAGCTCTCGGGTCAGTCACCGTCGAAGTTTGCGAAACTGACTCTTCTTCCCCAAGTCACTGGGGTCTGCCACATGTGCAGCAAATGCTGCATTCTTCTCCGACACCAATGCGCTAATCGTCGCATTGTTCCCATCAGACCAATCAGGCCGCTTACAGTTTGCGCGCCCGATGGTCTCCTCGGCAGCAGCTGTCACCTGGTCGCGAATGTGGTGCCACAGGTCGCCCAATGTGGCTATGCATTCCACATCACACAGTCGTGCAACCATGGCTTTCTTCTGCTCAATCCGTTTCATCAAAGTACCAAGGGAGAGAATGTTAAATTTACGGCGATTCTTGGCAGGATGTAAATCGGTAAGTTGAAACCTTTATTGTTGCAGCAGACTACCTAATTCCCACTCTAGTTTGCCGGTTAGTATTAGGACTAGGAACATTATTTGAACTAGTATGGACTACGATGCCTCGATTATTGCGTTGAAACTATCAGAATACCTGAAGGGGAGCGTTATATTCGCTTACTGCTGGGAAGGACAGGGTGCGTTAACCGGTTGCCAGAACCATGTGATGAGGCAAAGGAATGTTGCGGAGGGTAAATTAATAATATTGAATTATATCGAGCTTCCCTAAATGAGTACAAGCCCTTGCCTGTTGTCGCTGATCAGTCTTTTGGGGTCGGTTCTTATCTGGACCTCACCAACTTGGAACTTTAATATTTTGACGGTAATCCTGTCACGTATTAAAAGTTCCTGAAGCAAGTCGATTACTTCGTTCAGAAGCGGGTTCAGGATAATGAGCAACGACTTTTATAGTTGTTGTACTACTGTTGAAATCGGGCGAGTGAAGCTACCAGAGAAGGTGCTATGTTACCTCCGGACAAGGCATAATTTCGAACTCTTAAGACCCTACATGATTTATTTTCTCAGAATCACGTGGTCGCTAGGTCACTTATTGGTGTATTACTAACGGATGTAAGGCCACTTGACCAAGATGCCAAAGCTATTTTTCACCTCTCCCTAAACTTGGTGGCTTATCACATATGGTCGAATTACATGGGGTTCCTTTTTGACCTAGCTTTGAGTGAAATTGTCGAAAGAATTGTACGGATCTTGCTTACGAGTATGGAAACAAGCTGGGCGTGCACAGCCGATACCATCCTGCAGGAAGAGAGAGAAATCACGTTCAAAGACCTGTCTTAGTTGGTCTATTCTGAAGCCCGCATTACGCGCAGTAGATTCGGACAGATGGCTTCAATGCCTGAGTTAAGTCCGTCTTGCTCTCGACGTCCGCCTATCCCGGTACGCAAGAGGAATGAGGCTAGCATCAATCAGCTTTGTCAATTTAGAGTGGAACAGAATTCAGCTTGCCTTGTTTATGGTGGCCCACATGGTACTGCGATGTGCCGAAAATTTCTAGCTTCCGGCGTGCCTGATAGATGGGAATTAATCAAACGGAAGCAAGGATATTATAAATGTCTCGGCAGTGGTCACTTGGCTGCTACTTACGAATCGGATGACAAGTGTAACTATTCGGGTTGCAGGGGTAGTCAACACCCCCTATTACATCTGGAGCGCAATAAGGACACAATGCTAAATGCAGGCAGATGTTGTACTGCTCTTTGTTCAGGAAAGGAAATATAGCTGTGCATAGTACCTGTGCGTATACAGCGTGTTCTGAGATCCATTGAAACTTAAGCATTGACGGACAGTGGACCAGCTGTAACATCTGTTCACAGGAGTGACAAAAAGTGTCCGTTGGAGTGACCTCTGGACGTCCCTGATTGACTAATTTTTGTACCCCTGGCAGTACAAATCGGACACTTTTCGGTCACTCAAAAATGATTCGTGCACAGATTTAGTAAAGCAAGGCAATATTTTCCACTAGTCGCGACTAATTCCAACACTAAATTCCCGGTATCTGGATCTATTCTGAGTTTCATGCAAAGCCATTTTAAAACGTAAATACATCATTACAAGAACAAGGTGTATTGTAGTGAATAAAAGGACATACTTAAATTTCGGTGCATCGGGTGCAAACAATATTCATGCCTGGAGTAGCTTCAGGAGTTTTCGCTTTCAACTCTAGAGCACTGGGCTTGAAAGTCAACAGATAACAACTTGAGAAAGCCAAAGTGCACCGATAGCACGATACGATGTTGTGCTATTTGTGTACTGTGTCAACAAAAAGTGTATGATGCGTCTGCGAACAAGGTAAACGAAAACGGTGAACATCTGCATACAGTGATGTTCACATCATTATTATTACATCTGAACACAATGGCATGCTTAATTGGATTGGCCGTCTGTGCAGTGTTTATGTACAAAACGTTGAACGCGATTAGCCGAATTAGTGGAACCCCGACAAACTGACATAATTGGGCCCCGTAGTTGGAAAAAGAAGGAAACCATCTTGCCTGTGCATTATAACTGTCACACACTCCCCGAAATCACATTTCATACGTAGAGAACATGAATACAGATCTTTTTCATAAGACTCAACGCGGCCGCATGCAGTACGGTCAATCAGTATCGCGAACGACAATGATCAGGCACATTACATGACGCAGTGTATATCCATCGTTGCCTACTTGCTGTAGCCTGTGGTGTTACGATGAAGAAAGGTCCTGCTCCGTGAAGTCGAGGCAAGTTGGATACGTTCGTGAGCCCTCTGAAACCACCGACGGAGCCGACCTTTCACCTCCTCTTCTGCGCAACCATGTATCCCCATCCGTGCTACTACATCTAGAACATGAAGATCAGGTGATATACTGGGGATTAAGCGATGATTGCCCGGGTCAATCTAGTCTCATTGATGCCGTGTTTTGTGCGAACGCCGCGCCAGTTCAACTGATTAGTCATCTCGTCTATGCAGTGCATGATGTTGCGCACTGCTGTCGAAACGGTATTCCCGCCGATCTTGGTGGAGTACTTAATCTAAAGTAAGAGCGTACAGTGGCGGCATCACGCCAACTGTGCCATGGCAGCGCGGCTCTTTAGCCATCGATCTAGTGAGTGCAACTCCTCCACCGTCTTCAAGGAAACGGTACAGGGCATGAACTGATCTTGGTGTCAGGTGACAACTGAAAGGGAATGGAGCCCATCTCTAACTTCAAGACGTGAAGTTCCTCCCAAATTCTAGCATTTTCGCTGGCATGTTTCACACAATGCTCTGGCATACAATGCTTAATTTTCCGCATCGACTAGTGCAACACACGTAGTTCCGCTGTTACAGCATGACCCTGCTGCGGTAGATCAATTTGGGAGCTTAAGCGAAAGCGTTAAGCAAGTATCTAATTATCTTACCTTGATGCGAGTGGGCTTGTAATTGGAGGAAAGTTTCCCAAAGCAGCCATAGGGGTCCGCTGAGGGACGTCGTCCACTAAATCCAACACCGGAGGTTGCGGTGAAAACTGGATGGCCCTAGCCCATGTTTGTGGTGCAATTTGGTGGACCTTCGTTTGTGTTTCGAATTCCGGTTGCAGGTATTGCAGAAGTTTTATGTGCAGGCTTCTCTTCCCGCCTTACTCCATAGACAGTGGGCAGTCAGTTGACGGAGGATCGGTGTGATCCCCCAAGTAGAGTGCGATACGTTTGACCTTTTCGTAATCATCTGCAAACATCATTATAACACATTATGACATACCAAATAAGCGGATAGTTTTAACCGAAAAGGGTTTCGCTGCCGGAGGTGGCGTTTTACAACGCAAAAGCAAATCATCCGTTTTCTTGGCATTAAAACCTTGCCACAGAATTATATTTGTGTCCAACATCCACTTCCTTCCGGGCAACATCGATTGAGGTGTCCTCAAACTCGATGATATGGAACATCGAGGAAAACTTGTCATACGTAACCTTGCCATTGGGTGGTAAATGTGCGGAAATAAACATTTACACATTTACACACTTTAACCAGTTATGTACGAACTGCATAAAAGCAGTTTTACAGGGCAGCATCTAATTGCAGATCAATGAGTACAGTCCACAGATTGCTAATGCGAGAACTGCCAAAAAGTATAATGCTTCAGAATCGTCCTCGCAGTTTGCACACCCCGTGCAAATTCGGCGAAAAACGGTAGCGTCACGTTCGTCTTCATCCGCTGCGTATAATGGTAATTAAAAATGTTCTACTGCTGGCTGTCTCGAGTCTGGCATTCCGTTTGCAATGTCCTAGTGTTGTTGGAGGAGGTAAGTGGAAATAGGTTTAAACGATAACAAATAACAGATGACTCACAAGATACCGATGTTACCTCGTCCTGGTACTCAAAAGTTGCCTGGTCGTAATTGGCTATGAAGAGAAGCACGCCTAACGTAAGTGCAAAATGCATATCGTGCCCCGGGCAGCAGTCTTCTATGCAAGTATACCCCACCTATGGGTGACGGAATTTGAACGCCTCATATGCGCCCGTCGCTTATGAATAATCATCTTGGCATTGTTCCTAGCTACACAACAGCGCCTGTGAGTATTGGTTCATCGGGTTGTAGAGGGCAGAAGGAAGGCCTTTGTCAGCCCCATCACTTTGCGCTCACTGTAGGAATCCTGTGAGTTGATGCGACGGTGTCCCACAAGTGAGCATTGCGGTCACAGTCAACACAGCAACATCCATGCTTGTACAGCGAATAAATATCTAGCAATCGTTGAAAATATTCCACTGTCTGCGCTCTGACGACTAGCACAGGTAAACCGTTTGTCATTCACCTTGCGAGTTAAAAAGTGACATCAGAGCGTACCGAATGCCTCCTTGGTTTGAACAGCTTTATACCGTGGCGTCATGTCAAACTGTCCATACAAAGATGAAAGAACTAAGTAACCTCATTAGTTATCCCACCTCGAAGAATGCGCTGCGTGTAAATCAACTCACCACGGTTACGATGATACTCCAGAGAGAACACGACCATCCCTTGAAGATCAGCAGATTAAGAGAGGTTTCTGAGTGTCACGAAGGATTTCGATCCACGCCACTGAACCTTATCTATCAGTACACTTTCGGCTTTCGTAAAAGGATAGGTTGCTGGCAATGCGTAACAAACAACTGGTCTAACATTAGAGCTAAACATAAGTGGAAATATCTCTGAAGTCGGCTGAGAAAACGATCACTTTATAGAAAAAAGCACCTTATTAGCAGCGGCAACTTTCTTTAGGGTGTTTTGAGTCCTGCGTATGTTTGGCGGTACATGAACTACTAGGTTAAAGGGTAGCCGCCACAGAATCGACTAGCGGTGTAACCGGTCCAACGTTGTCTGCAGCCTGTCAGTATCATAAAGAGTTGACACTTCTAAACATAATTGCAGATCCTCAAATTATAAAAGATAATCCGTTTGAAGCTCGGATGGAAGAATATTGATGTAGATTTTGTAGAGCTCCGAACCAGGGACAGAGCCATGTGGGAACCATCTGGTCATAAAAACAGGACTGGTGGGGGTATCTTTCACATTCACTTACATGCTTCAGTCATTCAGATAGTAAGCGACCCAGAAGGGAACCTTCCTAGATATGCCAATTCCCTGGAGTATGAGAAGACGTCCATGGGGAACTTTGTCAAATGCCTTGCTGAAGTCGATGAAAACGACATCCGGACGATAACCGGCATCCAGCAATCTCGCCCATGTTTCGCTGACAATAAGCAATTTAGCGACACAAGAATATGCCTTCCGCAAATTATGTTGAGCGTATGAGATTAGACGCAGGTTCCCTAGGAGAAGATCTAGGGCACTTAGCAAAATTGTTTCCATGATATTGCAAATTATCGAGGTCAGACTGATCGGCTGGTAGTTGGTAAGATCCTGACGATCCCCTCCCTCGTATAGCCATAACAGTGTCTACTAATATTCATTTGGTCATCAGATAACATGCCTGCACATAGTGACTTTAATTACCTACCATAATCGCACTTATCACGGAAATTTTAAGGTTTCTTTACGGATCTCTAATATATTGTCACTCAGTCCTCTAACGGTTCCATAGATTAATTAAGCGTGTCACTGCAATTCATCATATGTGTATTGCGTACATCCTACACACCCACATGTACTCCAAAGAATAGCCTTTAAATCTGAAACAAGACATTATGACATCAGCTAGTATGAAGTGAAACTTATGTCACAACCCGTTGTTCCATCCCAATTATGAGCAATTGAATAGAACACTTTTACCTCCTCGGTTTCCGGAAATGACAAACACCTGAATTGAATGGAACCGATGGAGATTCACTTTTGTCTGAGATCAAATCGAGAACGTCTGTATATCCACAGATGATTAGACAGAATAAATTGATGGAAGAAGGCCTTCACACTCGCATAACTTTGCACGCACACCAGTGTATTACGAATGCCGACAATCACTGACGATCTGTTGTCAACAATTACGGCATTGTCCGTATGCGCATCTTTCACAACGAAACCTCCGACAGCAACTTGGTTCAAGCTACAAGCACGGCCTGCCGCTGGATTGCTGTATGTGTCATCAAGGTATCTTTCCGATAGTAGCTACAAATACGCAGCCTTCTCAACCATTGGTCGAAACACCTGAGACGCCTGCAAACTTGGTGCACGAACAAGACGGCGCAACTTGTGAAGATAAGACTCGAATGGAAAAGTGGAATAGCAGTCCAGTGGCCCGAATTTACGCACATCATCGCACAAATGCACTAAGCAATTGAGGTTAAACACGAACTCTGGACGACCGTAAATGAAAACAAATTCATCAACCGTCTTACGAATCATTGACTGTGCTATAAGGAAATAATATTCGCACCACTTCTTGCAGCCCAACACATACATCACTAAGGAAAGTTCAAGTTCTCGTACATCGTAGGGTGCAATGTGCCACGCATCACAACTGGGCCAATGTACAGCAGGAACTACCGATATTCTGCGGCATTCCATCGATCTGCATCTATGAAATTGTGGCAGTTTTTCCGGAAATCTACTGTCAGTGACTTGCGGCATTGATCTATCCTGGTGTTCACATCCAATATCTGCATGGCGGACAAGCGCACCGCGGTGGATGTGGGTCCCTTGCGCCACAAATTAATCAACCGCCTCATGAACACAATGCAAACCATGTGCATGTAATCCAGAGAAAAAAGGTTATGTCAGTGCGAAGCGTTTCAGAAGGGGAGTCACCAAGGTGATGTTCTTCTTAAAGACGCAGAAAGAAAGCTTCATTATTCCTTGGCATGATACCCGTGTCCAGTGGGAAAGTCATGTGACCATCTGCATGCACACCTACTGAAATGTTAATGAAATTGGATACTACTGAGTAACGGTGTATTTCTCGCATACGTATTAACCGGAATGCTGATTTACTTGTCGGATCTATGACCGAGCAGGTGCATCCGCAATCACAAACTTCAATGTAAGTGTCACCAAAGGACCTTCTGGAGATATACGGATTCCTGGATGCATTCCATCTCTTAGCTCAGCAATGGTGGGTCGTAAAATATCATGTACATCTGCAGGTTTCGACAAATCGAAATACAATCCGGCAATGAAAAAGGAGGAAGACGGATCCGGAAGCCTGGGCAAGACAGGAGGCGAATGTTTACGCAAACTTCGAAACAGGCTGATTCCATCTAGGGGAAGCTGCAGCTGCAAATTCAGTGGTTTGCAATACGCGATGTATTTCTGTAATCATTCCAACGTGCACGTTATCGCCACGCTTAACAACGGTAACCGGACATCCACGTGGTGTACCCAGTAATGTGCGCGGATGGCAAGGCAATTCAGGGTGCAACGCACTAAGGCGTCAAAGCATCAGTTTTCTCGTTCTAGCTGGTAAATATCCATCAATCGTGATACCGGGGCAGATTGCAGTAATGTTTGGCAACTGCGGCCTTGATATCACCGGAGGTAAATCAGCAGGCACATCTGTACGCATGTTGCACTTTGGGTAAGTTCGCTTACAAATGATCCGCTCTAAAGATTGCAACTGTAAATCATGTAAACCAGAACTAACAGTGTCCATGGAATCCGTTAAATGCTGTGTGGAAGTCCCAGCAACTTTTGCAAGGCTCCTGGAAAGCGAGGGGCACACAGCTGGTCGGGACCTGATTGGGGAAGCATCTGAAAAGACTTTAACCAAAGGAACACATGCGCATACAGAGTGTAGCATTGTTCTGCTTTACGCTACAGTAAGCATGCTTCATGAGTCGATGGACGTTAGACCGAGAGCTACCAGTATAAAGCCTTCGAGGTCGGCGAGGTCTAGCTACAAACTTGTTTCACGGAAAAGCCTAACCATCTCCAATATCCGCCAAAGGAAGTACCGCAGGATTTCATTATGCCAGCTCCCCAGGAGACGTGTATATATCCAAGGGTAAAACTTCTTATCAACTGGGCTGTTTGCACTGGTCTCCAGAAAGACGAAACGAAAGCAATCAAACGAACAGAAATGCCTGGATCCCGAAGTAAATGAGTTCAAAGCGGTTAGCATGGCGTTCGATGAGTTTGCCTAGTGCTTAACTTTAGCGGGTTTATGCCTCGTGGTTATGCTGGCCATCTTGGTCTTGATAGCTGACCAACCAGCACAGACTACAAATGACCTGTTATAATTGCGCTCGAATATTGACCAGTGGATATCGCCGACACTACAAAGTAGTTATACACAACGATGGAAACGGGTGGACTACTTGGCAACATGATTCTGGAAGACGTGGATCACCGCTTACTTAAGACTGTTAGATATGAGAAAAAACTGGGCTAAAAGCAGAACGAAAGTTTAAACCCGGTGATGTACTGATTACCTCTGAGGCGCTACCACGAGTACACTGGCCCCTTGCAGTAACTGAGGATTCTGTGTTCTCTGAAGATAGGTTGGTCAGAACTGTGATTATAAAAACAAAGCATAGTTCAATTAAGCGAAACCTACAGAAAAGTTGATTGCTCGAGGATAGCGAAGTCGGTAAGGAAGCAATTGAGAGCACAGAGGAGACGGGCTGGGCAAGGCAACTAGAGCGGGAGAACAGTCAAGCAATGAGAAATTACTTGAAGGAATTTGGTGAGGAGTGTAATCGGCAAATCACAACCTGTCGATTCCACCGAAGCTTGCCGCAACTCCCATTCCTAATTCCCTTGTTTCGCTGCCCCTGGCTCTCATCCCATGACAGTATTACGGCTTGGTTTATTGGTCTAGCGACTGTTTTGCTTCAAATCGCGACTGATTGAATCACTTACTCGGCTGTGTAACTGGCTGGACTTCAGTTGACTGTTGTCGGGAATTGGTCTTGCTTGACATCCGGTTTTTGTTTTAGAACAGAGCTATTGTACATTCTTTGGTGGATAATGTCGAGGTCAGAATATAATTTGCTGCAATAACCCTTTATAAAATAGCACCGTAGCTCACTGCTGGCTTAGGATTCTGATTTGTACTGGGAGTCTTCAGGTTGATTGAATCCACCACCGATTCATCAGTAACTTGGAGCTTGAACACTATTATATAATCTCAAGCTCTGGTCAAATATCTCCCATCAAAGCCAAACAATTAGACGCCTTAAAACAGTGCAGACCAGAATAAAAGATGGTTGTCCTTCAATCAGACAGAGGTTCGAGTGCTGTAGTTTCGGGCAAATAGGTTTATGTAAAAAATGTGATAGCAGTGCAAGCGACTGTACTAAATTCGAACCAGACGGCACGTCTGACAACCCAATGGAGTTGAGAAAAGAATAAACGCCGGGTTGCACAGGTTGTTCTAAGGAAATTTAATAAATGATGCAACCGTAAAATCCTTAAGACCCAGGGGAATGCAGACACCGTAGCAGTATGTGCTGCGAGAATTGCCGAGCCTGGAGGTTCCTCTGAGACCGATTCCATCCATAAGCAATCCTCTACAACACAAGCTAGCTACGTGCCCAGCAGCACTGTTGGAGACAGTTAAGCGATCTAGGATTAAACATAATCTAAAAGTCATTTTTGAGTTAAGAACTTCTGGAAGTTATCATCTTGCGTGGATAATTCATGGTCAGAATCGTTATCATCTCACTGTTTACCAATGTGGCACTAAAAGAAATGAGCCAGTATTTCTGCAAGCATGTGGTTCAGAACCAGCTAAAAATAGGCAAACCTGTCTCGGAATAAGAATGACTTCTGTTATGTGCAGCAAAAGTCAAGTTCTATTTTCAAGAATAAGGTGGATGGTGTCGTATTTTGCAATCCACTCGAAGCGGCATTAGCAGATATTTTCGTCACCCATCTCAAGAATCAAATCACGGACGAGATCGATGCGACAGTGTTATATCGTAGATATGCGCATGACATTTTCTTAATCTGTGACAGCGAGTATCAGTTGGCCCAACTGGTCACCAAGTTGAACGACCCACAACACAACATTAGAGTGACAAAGGGGCGCGAACAGCATGATACGCTGCCGTTCGTTGACATCCAACTAGAGCGTAGGAGTGACGGTTCAATACGCAGATCAGTCTACTGCAATCCTATGTGGAAGGGACAGTGGCTTCATCCCAAAGCAGTACATACAAGGTCTGGTGAAGACTTTGTTCAACAGGGCACAGGAGGCATTTGTGACCCTGGCTCTGCCGTGGTAGCTGGCCAGGAACAGATGTCAAGGTGACATGTATCTATCTATGTGTGCCCGTTTTGTGTGTCCATGCTGAGGCTAATGTTGCATTCATGATGCCTTTTCGCCGCAGTTGGGCTGAACCAACTTACACGTAAACTAGATCTTTTCAAGTTAGGTACATTTAATTTCCCTTTGTTTGGTTTGTTCTGCCTACCTGAATAATCTTCTATTAACTGACCACCTTGTTTACACTAATTGTGGTTATCTTCGTTAACTTTTTCTCGATTATGACATTGTTGCATAACTTCTGGACATCTTTTACTTATCGCCGGTGCGTTGTTAACCAACTTATTTCGCGAAGAGTTAGCGAGGTGTAATGTCTGCATAACCGGTTGCATTAACACATATATTTTATTTGATAATGTCATTTCAACTGATTGGCTGTTGCTTGATATCCCAGGTGTGTCTGCGCTTGATGTGCATGTTGACAAGGTGCCTACCTGTCTAATACCCACTGTCTCTTCCATACTGGCTCCAGGAGACAGTTGGTCTTTGCTGTAGGGGACGGGGTGCACGGTCCTTGTGGCCGTGTTAGGCTTGAAGAGTGGTTCCATGCACTCAGCGTGAAACGGACTACGGTACAACCACTGTCTCGTGATTGCTTGATTCCCCAACTAGAGCCTGCTTGTGTTTGCTTGCGAAGGAGTGTGGGCCAACTCCGCTGATGAAACATGGCTCACATCCACATGCCTCCCGATAGTATTCCTTCGGTTTTAAATTCGATATGGTTATGTGGATTGAGCTGTGAGCGGTGCAGCGCAGACTTCCTTTGGCTGGCCAAAATGACAGGCATAGCCGAAACCGGTTGCCCCCAACCATGTGTTCAGTTTGGTCAGTTCGCCATGTTAACTGCGCTACTTTCATGATGCGATAGATTCACACGTCAGTAATTTGCACTTGGAAATAGGCAGAGAATATTTTCCGGAATTCGTCCGCGCTGCACTCAAGTGTTAACTTGTCTGCTATGACTCATCTGCCACACTTGTTTCAATAAACCATTTTAATCGCCGTCCAAATGTTCATCTTTGTTCTCGGAGCGCTGAGTAATAACATTCCTTGCTTGTCGCGAAGTTGTTATAGACACTTTTGTGTTCAGTATATTTTGCATATTGGAGCTAAATATCTAGTCGATCGCAATATAAACGCGTTTAGTGGATTATCTAAGGCACAGTTTTGCTTCTTTAAAAGCTGCATCATTTAGACTCCGCTGAATATTTCTCTTAGAATTAGTTTTCTTTTATTCACATGGATTTCCTCTTTTTCTGATGACTTAAGTACGTATCCCGTATGCAGTCTGCTCTAAATACACACTATATATATATGCCATTTGCAGGTTCGCTATTTGTCCGGATAATTTTCTGTCATAAAAACGGCGACACATCTGGTAACTCACGTACTCAACGGATATCAAATCTATCTCTCCAATTGCATGTACCGATACAACGTCCCTGTATTGTATAGCCAACATTTTCGGTACACTGGTTATGTGTATGAGGCCGGGTAGATTGACTAATATGTGTCCAAGACAAATTATCTGCTACAAATTACTGGTATGATAACCTACAAACGGCGTGTGTTCAGCAACGTCCCTTTTTAAGCGTACTTTATATTATCATAATTTTCATATTTTAGCTAAATTGGAAAATACTTATAGTCCTTACACCTTGGAATCTTACTTAATCCACCTTGAGCATCTACTGAACCGCTTTGAACAGCGCACCAAACGTTCGACGTTATTAAGAGGGTAGAATTGTCACCAAATAAATAGCTGTACAAGCAAAACCTGATTGCATTCCAAATCTTTTGCCTGTTACCAATCTTGGTTTCACATTCGAATGGTCACTTACTTAAACTGATTCGTTTATTTGCTAGAATCATACATATCACCTAGATTGAAGACTCTGGTTAATAGCCAAAGCCACCGAACTCAGTATTTAGGGTAAAATCATTTCAACAACATAACTCAGCAGCAAGTCAGACGGAGGCTTTATTGTGCAAGCGACAATTACATAATCATCCAATTCAGAGACATAGTATGTATGTTTGGATGGTATCCCAAAAGACGTCAATGATTTATGTTCGCAGGTAAATGCAAACCTAAATGGAGCAATTTTCGTGTCATTATATGTCTGGTTTACAGAATATTTAGCACAAGTGTAAAGCAAATTCAAAGAAGATTGATTGTAGCA
>CALYDF020002031.1:0-28878 GCA_944474145.2 Dicrocoelium dendriticum
GAATGGGATAGCGTCCTTTTCTGTAAAACTAAATCATTGCCTACCTTCCGCTGCCTTGCGGACTGGCTTTTGAGCCAAAGGCTTTGGTTGAAGACCCTAATCCTCTTTCTGTCTAGTTCTGGGCGCGCTGGCAGTATCATCCCACATACAGCCATGACTTTTTTCAAACGTAAACTTCACCCTGCATCGACCGTCGCGCAGATTATCAAGAGTTGCTTTATCTGCTGCATACAGCAAGGCGGATAAGCGAAAACATGCTACTGTTGGCGTCTCCCTTCTTTCTTTTTTACCTGCTTCCCTTACTCTCATCCCGACCTCCATTATTAACCTTCCCGTAAGTCTCAGCTTAATTGCCAGCAACCGAAGTGTCACCGGAGTAGAACCATCTACAGGGCACCTTCCCAACACCCATCGGATGCATGGTCCCTCATACGGTCACGCTGTCCCGCTTCCCTGGCGGCGTTCAACGGTCGCACTCTAAGACAAATAGATCAACAAGCTGCATTCGCACGCATCTTGGACACACTTGGTATTGATGTGTTGTGTGTCCGAGACTAGGATCGATGACCCTAATGGGCTTGTTGAATTAACTGCGCCTGCCTATCCTCTTGTTATTGGTTGCACGCATCCGGAGACGCCGATGCAGTACTCACGGGTCAACTGGTAGTAGGTATCATTCTAAGCTCCAAGGCTGAGCCATCATTGGTTGATTGATTCCGGTGAAACAACCGCTTGTATGCAGCTCCGTCGACGACATTAGCTAAGGTTGATTCACGATAGTACACAACGCTTTTTGTTCGTGATTTCGGCTTATGCTCCACCGACTGCAGTTCGAATGCTGCCAAGGAGACATTCTATCACCAACGCGCCACTACGCAGTGCTATTGGTTCAGATTATTATAGTACTTGCAGGGGATATGAACGCACAAGTAGAGTGTCTGAGCTCTTCAGAAGCTCAGCTGGTGGTAATTATGGGCTTAACTCCGAACGGGCTGACAACGGCGATTATATGCTGCAACTGTGTGCGGAGTACTGATTGGCAATTGAGGAATCGTCTCAGCCCTCGGTCAGGCAAGCCTATCAACACGCACTGCGTACCGAAATTTCGCGATCTTGTGGAATAGGATCTCGGCCGCTATGCGCGATGCGGGAGCTTCTGCTTGAGACACTATCAATCATCACCGCACTAGTCACTGGATATCCGAGAGGTCGGTGAACCTGTTGCAATCCAAAAGAAAACTCCTGGCGGGTTCTGAGCACGATGTAACCAGATGAACTATTAATCACTAAATAAAACGGAACCTACGTGCTGACAATGAAGCATGGTGGACCAATGGGGCTCAATAAATGGAGGAGGCAGGAACAGTAGGCATTTACCATAAGCTCTTTCAACTGATCCGCTCCACTGATCCTAGGAAACCAGGCCTCAGTGAGCCAGTCAGAGACAGCGCGGGTGTCATGATGCACAATAAGGAGCGCCGTATGGCTCGTTGGGAGGAACACTTTCAAGGTCAGTTTAGCTAGCCCCCTGCTCCCGGACTTCTTCCTACTCAAGTATATGTATGTATTATACACAATTTGTGGTACAGATACTGTTTCATCGAAATCATGGCTGCATAGGAAAACAGTATGAATAACATAAGAAGAGCAACAACAGCAAAATCTTTTTTTGTCCAGTTTACCACTCACCGTTTCTGAAATTTTTTCCAGTTTGTTTTTTTAGGGGGGGGGAATGAAGGGACACCGCACCACACCGACGCACACGTCCGCCATTGACATCCATCTTGAGCCATGGCTTCCAAAGTCTTCAACCAGTAAGTATCCGCATCTCTCGGGCCCAAACCAGGTAGTCGACAACAACCGGCCGAGGCCAACTGTTTCGTCAGCTTTTTCCTGCGGCTTCTCCATGTTGTAGGCTGTCTACCAGACCGTCTCCTTCAGTCCTGTTCAGCAACCGCAAACAACGCACGACGCGGATAACGCTGAACGCATGCGCAATACGTGTCCCAACCACCGCAGTTGATTCAATGAGACGAGCTCATCGAGCGAGTGTCTTCCACGTCCCAAGTCCCGCTGTCTAACTTCCACATTGCTTACGTGGTGCCGCCACCACACACAGGCAATGGACCGCAGACTGCGGTGCTTGAAGACAGATAGCCTGCGCAAGTCATCTTTACGAATTGGCCAGGTCTCGCATCCGTACAACAGTAGAGCGCGAACAGTTTCACAATAGACCCGCCCTTTGATGGAGAGACGAATGTCGTGGTGATGCCACAAGTGCCTCAGCCTAGAAAAAGCGAGGCCTGCTCTCGAGATGCGCATCGAAATTTCGTCTCCAACAGCCCCGCCAGCAGTGATGCAACTTCCAATGTAGACAAAGCTCTCCACAACCTCTAGTGTCTCACCACCAAGAGTGAGTGCAGGCGGAGGTACCTGCCAGTCTTGGAAGAGAGCCTTGCATTTGGATGACGAAAAGTGCATACCGTACTTTGATGCTGCAATCGCCAAGCGGTTTAGTGCGAGTTGGATGATGTGTGGATCGTCACCCAGCAAGACGATATCATCAGCATAATCCAAATCAACAACTCGACTACCTGGGAGGAGCTCAACGCCAGCGTTCAAGTAATCGCCCAGAGTGTTTTTCAGTACATTCTCAATGACAAAGTTGAATAGGAACGGAGAGATAGAGCATCCTTGTCGAACTCCACTGGAAAACACAAAGGTAGGCGAAAGCTTGCCATAAGCCATAACTCTGCCCGAGGTCAGACTATAGTGAGCGCGCAGTATGGAGACGAACTTCTCGGGGACACCATTCCTCAGTAGGCAATGCCACAGTACCTTGCGATTGACAGAATCGAAGGCTGCACGAATATCCAAGAACACAGCAATCGTTGGTCTCTGATACACCTGGCTAAGCTCATCTGGTAGAATGTGAAGATTTGATCGATGTAGCCGCGACCAGGACGAAACCCAGCTTGTTCTTCTCGCTGTAACGATTCGCGCGTTGCGGATAGCCTGCGAAGTATGACGGACACCAGCAGCTTGCAAACGACGGGGACTAAGCTAATGCCTCTGTAGTTCGAGCAGATTGTGCGTAGTCCCTTTTTGAAGATGGGGACGACTATCGATTCACCCCAAGATGATGGAGCTTTCTTTTTCGACCAAATTTTCGAGAACAAAGCGGTGAGTTCTCAAACCAGCGAAGCGCCAACATCTTTAAATAGAGCTGGAGGAAGACCAGCAGAGTCGGGGGCTTTATAACGCTTCACGTGCCGGAGCTCCTGCTCAACTTCCTAGTAAGAGGGAGGATCTGTGGGAGTAGACCACTCGGCCGCAGCGCGAGCGCCAGAGGTAGCAGATGGAGCTGGGGACCAACAAAACTGCGAGCCAAAATGTTCGGCCCATCGCTGCAACTGTTGTTGAAGATTTGTGGTTAAGGTGCCATCCTCTTCGCACATTGTTTCACTTATACCACATCGCAAACCTCCGGTGACTCGAATGAGATGGAAAAGTTTTCTGGTGTTACCAGAGAGACTAGCAGGCTCCATCTCCCTAGTATGTTCACACCACTAAGCTTCGCGGTCCATTTTCAGACTCTTGCGCAACTCTCGATCAAGGGATTGGCGTTCTTCACTGTGTCTGGAATCCGATGGAATTAAGCGGCGTCTGTCCATCAGCGACAAGGAGTCGGCGGAAATCCAGTGCTTCGCTGGGTGACGGGCAACATTACAAGTGTCGATACTGGCGGAAACTAAAGCATCTTTGATCTGCGCCCACTGCGAATCAAGATCACCGTCAATAGTTGAGCCAAGCAAGGTTGACAGTGAGACTTGGTACCTGGTTAAAATCACAGGATGATACAGGACGAGCCATGACCGGTTAGTTTAGAGTCTCCGTCGGAGGCCGAGGTCCGAAACGCGATCACAGCCCTCAATCGTTTTCCTGCCACTGGTCCGGATTTTCTCCCACCTGCACTATTTAAGGATGGAGGTGAGGTCCTCTGCAAAGCATTGACCTCCCTATTCGTACGTACCTGAAGCAACAGTGTCCCGGCTAACTGAAGCGAATCAATTATAGTGGCAGTATACAAGAAAGGCAGTCGTACAGAATGTGCTAACCACGGGGGTATTAGCCTAACGCCACTTGTGACAAAATTACTGGCCTTGATTCTCGTTCACCGCCTCACTGTGAAACGAGAATCCCGGATTAGGGAAGAGCAAGCTGGTTTCCGCCAAGGACGTGGCTGCATAGACCATATATTCACTCTGTAGCAGGTGCTAGAGCAGCGCCACGCATACCGCAGACCGACAATAGCTGTGTTTCCTGATTTCAAGAGTGCGTTCGGTTCAGTCGATCGATGCATTCTGTTCGAAATACCTGCGCGGAAAGGTGTTCCCACTAAATAGGACCATCCTACATGCTCTATACTCGAACACTACAGTCCGCGTCAGGGTCTACGGTGACCTGTCGGATAGCTTTCCAACCACAAGTGGCGTTCGTCTGGGTTGTCCGATTTCCCCATTTTTGTTCAATTCCGTTGTGGACTCTATCATAGAGTGTTCCGTTGCGGAATCTATCGATATAGTTGTTGAAGTGCTGCCTGGTAAAAGGTTAGTTGATCTAGATTATGCGGACGATATCGTCTTGCTTTTCGACGATATTGCGGCGTCACAATTAACCCTGAATAGCCTATCTAGAGTTGTCCCATAATTTGGTATGCGCTTCGCACCTTCAAAGTGCAGTGTTGCTGCAGGACCACCAGCCACTTGACGCTTGCTAACAAGGAACTCGAGGTAGTTGATCTCGTCACCTACCTTGGCAGTTGTATCAGCAAGAATGGATGCATAGAAACGGGTCATTTTACGCATTGCATAGGCCAGAACTACCATATTGAACCTGCGACGTTTTTGGCAATGCAAGGGAATTTCCCTCCGTCTGAAGGGTTGTGTATACAAGGCCACAGTGAGCGCCGTTCTGCTCTATGGTAGCGAGACTTGGCCCCTTCGGTCTGAAGATCTGAGGCGCCTTCAAGTCTTTGATTATCATTGTCTGCTAAACATTGCTGGTGTCGGATGGCACCAGCGTCTCCGCAGCGGTTATGTGCGTAGGCGAGTACGAGGTAGTCATAGACATGCTAGCTCCCTAGAACAACAGATAGCACTGAATAAGTTGCGTTGACTCGGACGCATGCTACGTATGCCTAGTCACCGCTTACCTAGAAGGATCTTGTTTAGTCTGTCAGGTGTAGGGTGGCGCAAGGCTCGAGCTGGACGGAACTTGACTTGCAGCGGGAAATGAAGTTACTGACGCGCAAACTGGGTGCCGTTGGTCTGTCTCGCATCTCGGGCTGGAGTCCAAGTGACTCGCCTTGTGCTTGGCTCGAGCTTTATATTACATGGCTCGCAGTAGACACCAGTGGCGCGTCTGCTGCCGTCTCCTAATTGGATTACCTTTTTATAGTGTGTTTCGTGCTGAGTTATCTGCAGGGTAGTGGCTGATTATGACGCGGGACCGTGCAAGCCACAAGGGAGCTGTCTCGCCGATGCCGCGACGGAATTTGTTTACGAAGGGTGTACGCACCTTGACCCTGAATGTTTGGTTAAGGCGTTGTCATTTTCAGGTAAGTCCCCCTTCCCTTCCTTTTCTTCTTTACTCCTTAGGTCATCATGTTTGCATTGCACCAAGGCATCAGTACAAATGGCTGATCTACTGCTGTTGACGATGATATGGTTGGCGGAGTCCTGTTTCGGATTCGCCTGTCACTGTGGCCAGCCGCAGGACACCTACGCCTGCATAAGGACCATGCGTCGCTATCACCGCACCACCCACAGCTGCAATCACACCCCATATCCAATGTAAACCCGAAATAATAAGTCCGGAAGGCTTGTGAATGGTAGCCAGGTTTCATCAACGGAGTAGACCCACACTCCTTCACATTGGGCGAACACAAGCACGCTGTACTTGGGAATCACTCGCACAGAAGCCGCTGGCTCGGCCGTAGTCCGCTCCACACTGGAACCAGTATAGACGAGGTAGAGGGTAATAGACAGGTAGGCACCTCATCAACATGCACATCAAGCGCAGCCACACCGGGGATATCAAGTAACAGCCAATCACTTGTAACGACGATATCAAATAAAATAAATCGAATAATGCATACAGACACGGTGACATAACTCTTCACTAAATGAGCATGTGAAATAATTTGGTTACGAACAAATCCGCGATGAGTTCAAGACGTCAGAAAATATATTTTAAGAAAATGCCACAAACGCGAAAATTTTATCGAAGTTACCTAAATATAGGGGACGAGTACAAGTTTATAGAAGATAGTTCAGGTAGACATTAATATGATAAAAAAGCATTAGCATAATATAGCAAACCCACCACTTAAAATAAAGAGACTCAGCACGCAAGCACGCGGTTATGAAATCAAATGCAATGTACCTACAAACGCTGCGCCGATTCTGTTTACGTTCTCTGTAGGACTCGTGGTCGTTTCGGTGTTGGCCTCGAATGGCCTCGCTCATGGCTCATTAGGCCTGCCGGACTCAGGCACTCGCGACCGCATGTTCTACAGCACCATGCGCTCGATGTCGATGGAGTACAACCCACCGGCGCTTGTCGCTTCCGCAATTACCGCTTCTTCTCTGCATGCACGAAGGATTCCTCTTGCACCTCGGCAACCGTCTTCGTGATTAGATCGCGCCATGCACGCCGATCAATCGCTTTCGATTCCCATGACCTGCAATCAAGACGATAACGGGAAAGCTCACTTTGATCATGACCTAGTAATGAAGCTTCGGTTTCCCCAATTGCCGCTTTCCCCAATTCAGCTGACCATATAATAGCTGCTTCGGTATCCGCGTCGAATCCATACGCCACACGACCGAGCCACCTCAGGTGTCTCAGCAAAAGTATGCAGTCCACTGCATACATTCCAAGACGGCGCAACACTTCGTTGTCCGCAACTCTGTCGCATTAACCAGTGCGCAGAATCCGTCGCAGACAATGTTGATGGAGGCGCTCGAGATATCGCACATCCCGCCGGTACTTCGTCCACGTTTCGCCGCCGTATAGAAGAACGAACATCACCATGGATTTGTACACCATCACTTTCGTGCCAACGGTAAGCTAATGTTTGTTCCATACTCGGTACTCTAACGTCCCGAATGCCACCGCTGTCTTCGAGCCGCGGATACGAAGCTCCTTGTGTAGCTGCTGGTCAGTCGACACCACACTCCCAAGATAGCAGAAGCGGGAGGTGGTTTCCAATACTTCATCACCAATGCTGATTCGCGGCACCATTGTAGATTGCACCTCCGGTAAAGGATGAAGGAGACAGGACTTTTTTTGCTTGTTTCATGCAGGATTTTCCTTTAACAACTTTTAGTATTGTAAGAAGGAACATTTTTACAGGATACTCTGAATTCAGATATATCGGATTTTCTCATCAGTTGTTAACATACAATCTGTGGAAAATGTCGTTTCGTTTTAAAGGAAACAACGTTTAAGATCATTGAGTTTAACTTTGGGACAAGCAGTAGACAAGTTACCAAGGCAAGGCGAGACTAGTCGTAAAATCAGTTTTGCTTGTGTTGATGGTGAGCCCTTATTGCGTTGCTGTCGAGGCCAGTGCACTAGTCATGTGCTGCAACTCATCGGCGTCTGTGTGCAAACAACGCACAGTCGTCAGCAAACAGCAACATACGGATAGTTGTCTCACGGCCTATGGTTCTCGCACCGGAACGACGGATGTTCCGCAACCCACCATCAATACGGCGTTCCGCACGAACACCGTAGGCAAAAGCTGTATCGAAAGCACAAGGCATCATGGCATAAAGATAAAGTAATAAACACGGCAGGAGCTAAAACACAATCTAGCTTCACACCACGAGGTTACTGCAAAGTCATCCGAGGTCAGTCCATTCTTCTGCACCCTCGCCCGCATACCACTGTGCAGACATTCAATTAAACTTACAAACGTACTCGGACAACAAACTTACCCCACATCAGCCACAATACCTCGCGGTCCACCGTATCAACTGCCTCTTGTGAAACCAACGAAAAGCGAGTACAACGGCTGGTGCCGTTCTCTTCACTTCTCCTGCAACTGACGATCAGCAAACACCATAACTACAGTGCTTCGACCCGAACGGAATCCACTTTGATTTTCCTCTACGTTTGGTTTTACAACCTGACTGACGAGGCGGTTGAGCAGAATTCGGGCACTCACCTTGCTCACACAACTCAGCACGTTGATGCAACGATAATTCGTGCAACATTGCTTGCTCCCTTTGCCCTTGAGCTGTGGTAACCTAAGGACATCCTTCAGCTCAGGAGGCACCTCCTCCTCAATCCGTACGCGCTACACCAAGTGGTGCGGCGCATTCATCAACGCCGGTCCGTCGTGTTTCAACACTTCAGGCGGGATCCCGTCGGCACCGGCACAATTGCCGTTTCGCAGCTGAGAAAATTCTCTGCATTTCATTAAGTGTCGGCGTGTCCGCCTAACACATCGTCCTGCTTGAGGCCGGTCAATCTCTGAACGGTTGTTCAAGAGATAAAGTGTTTCGCCAGATCTGCATTATGTCTGCAGTCTGTGTACAGGTAGCGCCTGAACTACCGTCGATTAGCGCCCGCAGCGCTTCCAACCACGGTCCATACACCGCCTTCATGCAGTCAAAGAATTCCTTGTGTTGACGGCGTTCGGCGTAGCATTCCATCTGCGCTTCGCTCTTCTTCCGTTCCACGATCACACTTATTTTTAATAATAAGAATCACACCGGAGCACCCTCGCTGTCAGACACACATCGAAAAGTTTGCTGACACTAACCATTCTTCCTCCATAACAAGCACATACACTGGTGTTATATGGCGACTCTTCTGCTCCTTTACTCACAGCGCTGTCATGACACCGCTGTGTGTAATGGAGCAGAAGACTCGCCATATAACACAGTGTATGTGCTTGTTATGGGGAAGAATAGTTAGTTTCGCAAACTTCGACGGTGTCTGACTCGAGGGCTCCGTTGTATAAAAAATGTATCGTGGACGGAGAAGGTGAAGCAGATGGAATGCTACGCCGAACGCCGCCAACACAAGGACTTCTTTGACTCCTTGAAGGCGGTGTATGGACCGTGATTGGAAGCGCTGCGGGCGCTAATCGACGGTAGTTCCGGCGATACCTGTACACAGATTGCAGACATAATGCAGATCTGGCGAAACACTTTATCTCTTGAACAACCGTTCAGAGATTGACCGGCCTCAAGCAGGACGATGTGTTAGGCGGACACGCCGACACTTAATGAAATGCAGAGAATTTTCTCAGCTGCGAAACGGCAATTGTGCCGGTGCCGACGGGATCCCGCCTGAAGTGTTGAAACACGACGGACCGGCGTTGATGAATGCGCCGCACCACTTGGTGTAGCGTGTACGGATTGAGGAGGAGGTGCCTCCTGAGCTGAAGGATGTCCTTAGGTTACCACAGCTCAAGGGCAAAGGGAGCAAGCAATGTTGCACGAATTATCGTTGCATCAACGTGCTGAGTTGTGTGAGCAAGGTGAGTGCCCGAATTCTGCTCAACCGCCTCGTCAGTCAGGTTGTAAAACCAAACGTAGAGGAAAATCAAAGTGGATTCCGTTCGGGTCGAAGCACTGTAGTTATGGTGTTTGCTGATCGTCAGTTGCAGGAGAAGTGAAGAGAACGGCACCAGCCGTTGTACTCGCTTTTCGTTGGTTTCACAAAGGCAGTTGATACGGTGGACCGCGAGGTATTGTGGCTGATGTGGGGTAAGTTTGGTTGTCCGAGTACGTTTGTAAGTTTAATTGAATGACTGCACAGTGGTATGCGGGCGAGGGTGCAGAAGAATGGACTGACCTCGGATGACTTTGCAGTAACCTCTGGTGTGAAGCTAGATTGTGTTTTAGCTCCTGCCGTGTTTATTACTTATCTTTATGCCATGATGCCTTGTGCTTTCGATACAGCTTTTGCCTACGGTGTTCGTGCGGAACGCCGTATTGATGGTGGGTTGCGGAACATCCGTCGTTCCGGTGCGAGAACCATAGGCCGTGAGACAACTATCCGTATGTTGCTGTTTGCTGACGACTGTGCGTTGTTTGCACACAACGCCGATGAGTTGCAGCACATGACTAGTGCACTGGCCTCGACAGCAACGCAATAAGGGCTCACCATCAACACAAGCAAAACTGATTTTACGACTAGTCTCGCCTTGCCTTGGTAACTTGTCTACTGCTTGTCCCAAAGTTAAACTCAATGAACTTAAACGTTGTTTCCTTTTAAACGAAACAACATTTTCCACAGATTGTATGTTAACAACTGATGAGAAAATCCGATATATCTGAATTCAGAGTATCCTGTAAAAATGTTCCTTCTTACAATACTAAAAGTTGTTAAAGGAAAATCCTGCATGAAACAAGCAAAAAAGTCTGTCTCCTTCAGCCTTTACCGGAGGTGCAATCTACAATGATGCCGCGAATCAGCATTGGTGATGACGTATTGGAAACCACCTCCCGCTTCTGCTATCTTGGGAGTGTGGTGTCGACTGACCAGCAGCTATACAAGGAGCTTCGTATCCGCGGCTCGAAGACAGCGGTGGCATTCGGGACGTTAGAGTACCGAGTATGGAACAAACATTAGCTTACCGTTGGCACGAAAGTGATGGTGTACAAATCCATGGTGATGTTCGTTCTTCTATACGGCGGCGAAACGTGGACGAAGTACCGGCGGGATGTGCGATATCTCGAGCGCCTCCATCAACATTGTCTGCGACGGATTCTGCGCACTGGTTAATGCGACAGATTTGCGGACAACGAAGTGTTGCGCCGTCTTGGAATGTATGCAGTGGACTGCATACTTTTGCTGAGACACCTGAGGTGGCTCGGTCGTGTGGCGTATGGATTCTACGCGAATACCGAAGCAGCTATTATATGGTCAGCTGAATTGGGGAAAGCGGCAATTGGGGAAACCGAACCTTCATTACTAGGTCATGATCAAAGTGAGCTTTCCCGTTATCGTCTTGATTGCAGGTCATGGGAATCGAAAGCGATTGATCGGCGTGCATGGCGCGATCTAATCACGAAGACGGTTGCCGAGGTGCAAGAGGAATCCTTCGTGCATGCAGAGAAGAAGCGGTAATTGCGGAAGCGACAAGCGCCGGTGGGTTGTACTCCATCGACATCGAGCGCATGGTGCTGTAGAACATGCGGTCGCGAGTGCCTGAGTCCGGCAGGCCTAATGAGCCATGAGCGAGGCCATTCGAGGCCAACACCGAAACGACCACGAGTCCTACAGAGAACGTAAACAGAATCGGCGCAGCGTTTGTAGGTACATTGCATTTGATTTCATAACCGCGTGCTTGCGTGCTGAGTCTCTTTATTTTAAGTGGTGGGTTTGCTATATTATGCTAATGCTTTTTTATCATATTAATGTCTACCTGAACTATCTTCTATAAACTTGTACTCGTCCCCTATATTTAGGTAACTTCGATAAAATTTTCGCGTTTGTGGCATTTTCTTAAAATATATTTTCTGACGTCTTGAAAATATCGCGGATTTGTTCGTAACCAATTTATTTCATATGCTCATTTATTGAAAACATGTCACCGTGTCTGTATGCATTATTCGATTTATTTTATTTGATATCGTCGTTTCAAGTGATTGGCTGTTGCTTGATATCCCCGGTGTGGCTGCGCTTGATGTGCATGTTGATGAGGTGCCTACCTGTCTATTACCCTCTACCTCGTCTATACTGGTTCCAGTGTGGAGCGGAGTACGGCCGAGCCAGTGGCTTCTGTGCGAGTGATTCCCAAGTTCAGCGTGCTTGTGTTCGCCGAATGTGAAGGAGTGTGGGTCTACTCCGTTGATGAAACCTGGCTACCATTCACATGCCTTCCGGTCTTATTATTTCGGGTTTACATTGGATATGGGGTGTGATTGCAGCTGTGGGTGGTGCTGTGATAGCGACGCATGGTCGTTTTACAGGCGTAGGTGTCCTGCGGCTGGCCACAGTGACAGGCAAATCCGAAACATGATTCCGCCAACCATATCATCGTTAACAGCAGTAGATCAGCCATTTGTACTGATGCCTTGGTGCAATGCAAACATGATGACCTAAGGAGTAAAGAAGAAAAGGAAGGGAAGGGGGACTTACCTGAAAATGATAACGCCATAACCAAACATTCAGGGTCAAGGTGCGTACACCCTTCGTTAACAAATTCCGTCGCGGCATCGGCGAGACAGCTCCCTTGTGGCTTGCACGGTCCCGCGTAATAATCAGCCACTACCCCGCAGATAACTCAGCACGAAACACACTTTAAACAGGTAATCCAATTAGGAGACGGCAGCAGACGCGCCACTGGTGTCTACTGCGAGCCATGTAATATAAAGCTCGAGCCAAGCACAAGGCGAGTCACTTGGACTCCAGCCCGAGATGCGAGACAGACCAACGGCACCCAGTTTGCGCGTCAGTAACTTCATTTCCCGCTGCAAGTCAAGTTCCGTCCAGCTCGAGCGTTGCGCCACCCTACACCTGACAGACTAAACAAGATCCTTCTAGGTAAGCGGTGACCAGGCATACGTAGCATGCGTCCGAGTCAACGCAACTTATTCAGTGCTATCTGTTGTTCTAGGGAGCTAGCATGTCTATGACTACCTCGTACTCGCCTACGCACATAACCGCTGCGGACACGCTGGTGCCATCCGACACCAGCAATGCTTCGCAGACAATGATAATCAAAGACTTGAAGGCGCCTCAGATCTTCAGACCGAAGGGGCCATGTCTCGCTACCATAGAGCAGAACGGCGCTCACTGTGGCCTTGTATACACAACCCTTCAGACGGAGGGAAATTCCCTTGCATTGCCAAAAACGTCGCAGGTTCAATATGGTAGTTCTGGCCTATGCAATGCGTAAAATGACCCGTTTCTATGCATCCATTCTTGCTGATACAACTGCCAAGTTAGGTGACGAGATCAACTACCTCGAGTTCCTTGTTAGCAAGCGTCAAGTGGCTGGTGGTCCTGCAGCAACACTGCACTTTGAAGATGCGAAGCGCATACCAAATTATGGGACAACTCTAGATAGGCTATTCAGGGTTAATTGTGACGCCGCAATATCCTCGAAAAGCAAGACGATATCGTCCGCATAATCTAGATCAACTAACCTTTTACCAGGCAGCACTTCAACAACTATATCGATAGATTCCGCAACGGAACACTCTGTGATAGAGTCCACAACGGAATTGAACAAAAATGGGGAAATCGGACAACCCAGACGAACGCCACTTGTGGTTGGAAAGCTATCCGACAGGTCACCGTAGACCCTGACGCGGACTGTAGTGTACGAGTATAGAGCATGTAGGATGGTCATATTTAGTGGGAACACCTTTCCGCGCAGGTATTTCGAACAGAATGCATCGATCGACTGAATCGAACGCACTCTTGAAATCAGGAAACACAGCTATTGTCGGTCTGCGGTATGCGTGGCGCTGCTCTAGCACCTGCTACAGAGTGAATATATGGTCTATGCAGCCACGTCCTTGGCGGAAACCAGCTTGCTCTTCCCTAATCCGGGATTCTCGTTTCACAGTGAGGCGGTGAACGAGAATCAAGGCCAGTATTTTTGTCACAAGTGGCGTTAGGCTAATACCCCCGTGGTTAGCACATTCTGTACGACTGCCTTTCTTGTATACTGCCACTATAATTGATTCGCTTCAGTTAGCCGGGACACTGTTGCTTCAGGTACGTACGAATAGGGAGGTCAATGCTTTGCAGAGGACCTCACCTCCATCCTTAAATAGTGCAGGTGGGAGAAAATCCGGACCAGTGGCAGGAAAACGATTGAGGGCTGTGATCGCGTTTCGGACCTCGGCCTCCGACGGAGGCTCTAAACTAACCGGTCATGGCTCGTCCTGTATCACCCTGCGATTTTAACCAGGTACCAAGTCTCACTGTCAACCTTGCTTGGCTCAACTATTGACGGTGATCTTGATTCGCAGTGGGCGCAGATCAAAGATGCTTTAGTTTCCGCCAGTATCGACACTTGTGGAGTTGCCCGTCACCCAGCGAAGCATTGGATTTCCGCCGACTCCTTGTCGCTGATGGACAGACGCCGCTTAATTCCATCGGATTCCAGACACAGTGAAGAACGCCAATTCCTTGATCGAGAGTTGCGCAAGAGTCTGAAAATGGACCGCGAAGCTTAGTGGTGTGAACATACTAGGGAGATGGAGCCTGCTAGTATCTCTGGTAACACCAGAAAACTTTTCCATCTCATTCGAGTCACCGGAGGTTTGCGATGTGGTATAAGTGAAACAATGTGCGAAGAGGATGGCACCTTAACCACAAATCTTCAACAACGGTTGCAGCGATGGGCCGAACATTTTGGCTCGCAGTTTTGTTGGTCCCCAGCTCCATCTGCTACCTCTGGCGCTCGCGCTGCGGCCGAGTGGTCTACTCCCACAGATCCTCCTCTTACCAGGAAATTGAGCAGGAGCTCCGGCACGTGAAGCGTTATAAAGCCCCCGACTCTGCTGGTCTTCCTCCAGCTCTATTTAAAGATGGTGGCGCTTCGCTGGTTTGAGAACTCACCGCTTTGTTCTCGAAAATTTGGTCGAAAAAGTAAGCTCCATCATCTTGGGGTGAATCGATAGTCGTCCCCATCTTCAAAAAGGGACTATGCACAATCTGCTCGAACTACAGAGGCATTAGCTTAGTCCCCGTCGTTTGCAAGCTGCTGGTGTCCGTCATACTTCGCAGGCTATCCGCAACGCGCGAATCGTTACAGCGAGAAGAACAAGCTGGGTTTCGTCCTGGTCGCGGCTACATCGATCAAATCTTCACACTCTACCAGATGAGCTTAGCCAGGTGTATCAGAGACCAACGATTGCTGTGTTCTTGGATATTCGTGCAGCCTTCGATTCTGTCAATCGCAAGGTACTGTGGCACTGCCTACTGAGGAATGGTGTCCCCGAGAAGTACGTCTCCATACTGCGTGCTCTTTATGATCTGACCTGGGGCAGAGTTATGGCTTATGGCAAGCTTTCGCCTTCCTTTGTGTTTTCCAGTGGAGTTCGACAAGGATGCCTTATCTCTCCGTTCCTATTCAACTTTGTCATTGAGAATGTACTGAAAAACACTCTGGGCGATTACTTGAACGCTGGCGTTGAGCTCCTCCCAGGTAGTCGAGTTGTTGATTTGGATTATGCTGATGATTTCGTCTTGCTGGGTGACGATCCACACATCATCCAACTCGCACTAAACCGCTTGGCGATTGCAGCATCAAAGTACGGTATGCACTTTTCGTCATCCAAATGCAAGGCTCTCTTCCAAGACTGGCAGGTACCTCTGCCTGCACTCACTCTTGGTGGTGAGACACTAGAGGTTGTGGAGAGTTTTGTCTACATTGGAAGTTGCATCACTGCTGGCGGGGCTGTTGGAGACGAAATTTCGATGCGCATCTCGAGAGCACGCCTCGCTTTTTCTAGGCTGAGGCACTTGTGGCATCACCACGACATTCGTCTCTCCATCAAAGGGCGGGTCTATTGTGAAACTGTTCGCGCTCTACTGTTGTACGGATGCGAGACCTGGCCAATTCGTAAAGATGACTTGCGCAGGCTATCTGTCTTCAAGCACCGCAGTCTGCGGTCCATTGCCTGTGTGTGGTGGCGGCACCACGTAAGCAATGTGGAAGTTAGACAGCGGGACTTGGGACGTGGAAGACACTCGCTCGATGAGCTCGTCTCATTGAATCAACTGCGGTGGTTGGGACACGTATTGCGCATGCGTTCAGCGTTATCCGCGTCGTGCGTTGTTTGCGGTTGCTGAACAGGGCTGAAGGAGACGGTCTGGTAGACAGCCTACAACATGGAGAAGCCGCAGGAAAAAGCTGACGAAACAGTTGGCCTCGGCCGGTTGTTGTCGACTACCTGGTTTGGGCCCGAGAGATGCGGATACTTACTGGTTGAAGACTTTGGAAGCCATGACTCAAGATGGATGTCAATGGCGGACGTGTGCGTCGGTGTGGTGCGGTGTCCCTTCATTCCCCCCCTAAAAAAACAAACTGGAAAAAATTTCAGAAACGGTGAGTGGTAAACTGGACAAAAAAAGATTTTGCTGTTGTTGCTCTTCTTATGTTATTCATACTGTTTTCCTATGCAGCCATGATTTCGATGAAACAGTATCTGTACCACAAATTGTGTATAATACATACATATACTTGAGTAGGAAGAAGTCCGGGAGCAGGGGGCTAGCTAAACTGACCTTGAAAGTGTTCCTCCCAACGAGCCATACGGCGCTCCTTATTGTGCATCATGACACCCGCGCTGTCTCTGACTGGCTCACTGAGGCCTGGTTTCCTAGGATCAGTGGAGCGGATCAGTTGAAAGAGCTTATGGTAAATGCCTACTGTTCCTGCCTCCTCCATTTATTGAGCCCCATTGGTCCACCATGCTTCATTGTCAGCACGTAGGTTCCGTTTTATTTAGTGATTAATAGTCCGTCTGGTCACATTGTGCTCAGAGCCAGCCTGGAGGTTTCTTTTGGATTCCAACAGGTTCACCGACCTCTCGGATATTCAGTGACTAGTGCGGTGATGATTAATAGTGCCACAAGCAGATGCTCCTGCGTCACGCACAGCGGCCGAGATCCTATTCCACAAGATCGCGAAATTTCGGTACGCAGTGCGTGTTGATAGGCTTGCCTGACCGAGGGCTGAGACGATTCCTCAATTGCCAATCAGTGCTCCGCACACAGTTGCAGCATATAATCGCCGTTGTCAGCCCGTTCGGAGTTAAGCCCATAATTACCACCCAGCTGAGCTTCTGAAGAGCTCAGACACTCTACTTGTGCGTTCATATCCCCTGCAAGTACTATAATATCTGAACCAATAGCACTGCGTAGTGGCGCGTTGGTGATAGAATGTCTCCTTGGCAGCATTCGAACTGCAGTCGGTGGGAGCATAAGCCGAAATCACGAACAAAAAGCGTTGTGTACTATTCGTGAATCAACCTTAGCTAATGTCGTCGACGGAGCTGCATACAAGCGGTTGTTCACCGGAATCAAATCAACCAATGATGGCTCAGCCTTGGAGCTTAGAATGATACCTATACCAGTTTGACCCGTGAGTACTGCATCGGCGTCTCCGGATGCGTGCAACCAATAACAAGAGGATAAGGCAGGCGCAGTTAATTCAACAAGCCCATTAGGGTCATCGATCCTAGTCTCGGACACACAACACATCAATACCAAGTGTGTCCAAGATGCGTGCGAATGCAGCTTGTTGATCTATTTGTCTTAGAGTGCGGACGTTGAACGCCGCCAGGGAAGCGGGACGGCGTGACCGTATGAGGGACCATTGCGTCCGATGGGTGTTGTGGGAAGGTGCCTGCAGATGGTTCTACTCCAGTGGCATATAGGTTGCTGTCAATTAAGCTGGGAATTATAGTAGGGAAGTTAGTAATGGAGGTCGGGATGAGAGTAAGAGAAACAGGTGAAAAAGAAAGAAGGGAGGCGCCAGCAGTAGCATGTTTTCGCTTATCCGCCTTGCTGTATGCAGCAGATAAAGCAACTCTTGATAATCTGCGCGACGGTCGATGCAGGGTGAAGTTTACGTTGGAAAATGTCATGGCTGTATGTGGGATGATACTGCCAGCGCGCCCAGAACTAGACAGAAAGAGGATTAGGGTCTTCAACCAAAGCCTTTGGCTCAAAAGCCAGTCCGCAAGGCAGCGGGAAGGTAGCAATGATTTAGTTTTACAGAAAAGGACGCTATCCCATTCCAAACCCTCAGTCTGGAGGAAAATGAGACTGAGTTTGTCTAACCTCTAACCTCTAGGAGTAGCTCTCAAGGTGTCCGGAGGCACCAACCAGGATAGCTCAATGGGTCAAGGAGGTACGCAAACCGTCGCACCAGGTTAAGGTTCAGTCTCGTGGCGGTTAGTTTAGGTACATTTACCTACTAAAGCACCGTGAATTCTTGGTTCAATTAGCTGTTTAGTAAGGAGCACTCACGGTACAATGCTATCGTCACTGAACCTCTTAAACGGAGGAAAAGGTTCGTGACGACTTACCATTAATCGGTGAAGACAGAGGTGGCATTCAAAATGACAGTGATTACACGGTTTACAAAAAGTAAGGATTCAATTGAAATCTTAATTCGAGCAGAGAAAACGTCCAGGGCAATAGATATATGCGAGAGGAAACCGAAGTATTTGTAACTTACGAGTATATATATATATATATATATATATATATATATATATATATATATATATGGCGGGAGAGCCTATGGTGCGCTGAGGCTGGTGGTGGCTAGAGCCTGACAGATGGTCTACCCACTGCTGCGCCATAGTCTCATGTCCTGGGCGCCTCCACGTGGCGACCGCTGGGTGGGAGTTGGGTTTCGCCCTTCTCCCTGCTAAGATCCAGGACACCAATCCGCATGAGTCACCGTACTGACCATGTGCTACACCCGCTGCCTTTCGGGTGTTCATTTGATCGAAGGCTTTGGCTGAGGACCCGAGCCGTTCTCCTGTCAGGTGTGGGCGCCCTGGCAGTATCTTAGTCCATCATCTCCGGAGGTTAGGAAGTGGTCGATGGCCCACTTCCCGTAAAACCTAGCCATGGGAGACAACAGGTTTACGGGTTATATTCTCAAAGCTCGATTGGCGTACAGCACGACGGCCACACATTGTCTCTGACGGTGGGAGGACACCTCCGGGTGTTCAATGGTTTGCTACTGCCCGCCTCAAGCCAGGCAGTTCCTGGTCAAATTCGTGCAAACCCGCCAAAAACCCACCTGCGTCTGGCCGTGGTCGCAGGTGCGTATCCAATTACGGTCGCAAAACGTATGATAATTGTTCCAGAACCTCAAAGGCTGCGTGTGACGGCCGTCAAGCAGATCCCAATCTGTCTCTGCAATCACATTCCCGAGCTGGATCTGCTCTCCACTGCCTTGTGGGTCAGGCTATTGAGCCAAAGGCTCCGGGCGGAGTCCCTCAAGCAAACCTCCGAATCACCCGCTGCCTTGTGGGTCAGGCTATTGAGCCAAAGGCTCCGGGTGGAGTCCCTCAAGCAAACCACCAAACCACCCACTGCCTTATGGGTCAGGCTATTGAGCCAAAGGCTCCGGGTGGAGTCCCTCAAGCAAACCTCCGAAGCACAACGACCACCTCGCGTGCGATTGCCCACCAATGCAATCGTATGCCTGCGCGCAAAGCACTCAGCATCGGGTGCTGGAACGTGCGCACACTAGTGGACCGGAACTCGAGCGAGCGCCCGGAGCGACGCACTGCACTGGTCGCGATGGAGCTGGCGCGCTACCACATCGATATTGCGGCGCTCAGTGAAACTCGGCTCGCTGAGCAAGGTAAGTTACATGAAGCAGGTGCTGGCTCCACATTCTATTGGGTGGGGAACGCCGCCTCAGCACCACGTGAACATGGGGTCGGATTTGCAATATCCGATCGCCTGAATGGCCAGCTGGTGGGTGAACCAACGGGCATCAGCGCGCGACTGATGACTGTTCGCCTACGACGCGGAAGAGGTAAGTTTGCTACTTTTATAAGCACGTACGGTCCGACCATGAGTTATTCTGATGACACGCGTGATCAGTTCTACACTGAGCTATCCTCCGTGATACGGTCTGTGCCGAGGAGCGACCGACTATTTCTGTTGGGTGATTTCAACGTGCGCGTTGGGCCTGATGCATCGGTGAGGACAGATGTCATCGGTCCGCATGGCATTGGTTTAGCGAATTCCAACGGTGACAGGCTGCTCTCACTGTGTGCCACTCACGGCCTGACGAGCACCAACACTCGGTTTGCACTGAGTGCGAGTGACATAGCAACTTGGACGCACCCACAGAGTGGTCACGCTCACCTGCTCGACCATGTCATCGTACGTCAGCGTGATATGCGTGAAGTGCGCATGACACGTGTACTGCGTGGAGCTGAGTGTGGCACTGATCACAAATTGGTGATCACCAAACTGTACATATATTTTCGTAAATCGATGTATTGCACTCCCGCCGTGAATCAGCCTAAATTTAACATTCCCTCCCTCGGTACTGTGGCGAAACGTACTGAGCTGGAGAAGGCGATGGCTGCACGCCTGTGTGACGTGGACTGCATAGCCACAGTGGGCGACCTGTGGCACCACATTCGCGATCAGGTGACAGCTGCTGCCTAGGAGACCATCGGGCGCGCAAACTGTAAACGGCCTGATTGGTTTGATGACAACAATGCAACGATTGGCGCATTGGTGTCGGAGAAGAATGCAGCATTTGCTGCACATGCTGCAGACTCCAGTGACTTGGGGAAGAAGAGTCAGTTTCGCAAACTTCGACGGCGACTGACCCGAGAGCTCCGTCGCATTAAAAATGCATGGTGGACGGAGAAGGCGAAGCAGATGGAATGCTACGCCGAACGCCGCCAATACAAGGAATTCTTTGACTCCTTGAAGGCGCTGTATGGACCGAGATTGGAGCCGCTGAGGACACTGATCGATGGCAGTTCAGGCGCTACCTGCACCCAGACTGCAGACATAATGCAGGTCTGGCGGAAACACTTTTAATGTCTCTTGAACAACCGTTCAGAGATCGACTGGCCTACATTGAACGGCCTGAAGCAGCACGATGTGAAGGCGGATCTGGCGGATACGCCGAGACTGGATGAGCCGCAGAGAGCACTTGCTCAGCTGCGAAACGGCAAATGTGCCGGAGCCGACGGGATCCCGCCTGAAGTATTGAAACACGGCGGACCCGCGTTGTTGACTGCGCTGCACCACTTGGTGCAACGCGTGTGGATTGAGGAGAAGGTGCCGCCTGAGCTGAAGGATGCCCTTGTGCTACCACTGTACAAGGGCAAATGGAGCAAGCAATGTTGCACGAATTATCGTGGCATCAACTTGCTGAGTTGTGTGGGCAAGGTGATTGCCCGAATCCTGCTCAATCGCCTCGTGAGTCAGATTGTGAAACCTAACGTGACGGAAGAGCAGTGTGGATTCCGTTCGGGTCGCAGCACTATAGATATGGTGTTTGTGGCTCGTCAGTTGCAAGAGAAGTGCAGAGAACGACACCAGCCGTTGTACTCGCTTTTTGTTGATTTCACAAAGGCATTTGATACGGTGAACCGCGAGGCATGGTGGCTGGTGTTGGGTAAGTTTGGTTGCCCGCGTAAGTTTGTAAGTTTAATTGGATGTCCGCACAGTGGTATGCGAGCGAGGGTGCAGCTGAGTGGAGAGATCTCGGATGACTTCGCAGTTGTCTCTGGTGTGAAGCTAGGCTGTCTTAGCTCCTGCCCTGTTTAATATCTATCTTCATGCAATGTTGTCTTGTGCTTTTGATGCGGCTTGTGCTTACGGTGTTCGTGTGGAGCATCGTATTGATGGTGGGTTGCTGAACATCCGTCGCTTCGGTGCGAGAACTCTAGTCTGTGAGACAACTATCCGTATGTTGCTGTTTGCTGACGACTGTGCGTTGTTTGCACATAGCACAGGTGAGTTGCAGCACATGACTAGTGCTCTGGCTTCGACAGCGGCCAAATTCGGGCTCACCATCAACACAAGCAAAACTGTCTGTCTCTTTCAGCCTTCACCGGAGGTGCAATCTTCAATATTGCCGCAAATCAGCATTGGTGCTGAAGTATTGGAAACCACCTCCCGCTTTTGCTACCTTGGGAGTGTGATTTCGACTGATCAGCAGCTACACGTTGAGTTGCGTATTCGCGTGTCGAAGGCGGCAGCAGGCATTCGGGAAGCTTGAGTACCGAGTGTGGAACAACCATCAGCTTAGCATTGGCACGAAGCTGATGGTGTACAAATCCATGGTACTGTCCATTCTTCTATACGGCAGTGAAACGTGGACGATGTACCGTCGGGATGTGCGATATCTCGAGCGGTTCCATCAGCAGTGTCTGCGACGAATTTCGCGGATCGGTTGTGGCGCCAGAGTCGCAGACACGGAAGTGTTGCGCCGAAGTGGGATGTATGCAGTGGACGGCATACTTTTACTGCGACACATGAGATGGCTCGGTCATGTGAGCCGTATGGATTCGGCGCGGATACCGAAACAACTTTTATACGGTCAGCTGAGTATTGGGAAGCGGCACGTGGGGAAACCAAAGTTACGTTACCAGGACATGATTAAAGTGAGCCTCACACGTTCTAATCTTGATTGCAGATCATGGGAATCGAAGGCGGTTGATCGTGGTGCATGGCGCGATCTAATCACGAAGGCAGTTGCTGAAGTGCGGGAGAAAGCCCTCATGCATGCAGAGAAGAAGCGGCAGTTGCGGAAGCGGCAAGCGCCGGTGGGTTGTACTCCATCGACATCGAGCGCATGGTGCTGTAGAACGTGCGGTCGCGAGTGCCTTAGTCAGGCAGGCCTAGTGAGCCATGACAGAGGTCACTCGGGACCACTGCCGAAGCGACGACGAGTCCCGCAGTGAACATAGGCAGCACCGGCGCAGCGTTTGTAGGCAAGCTGAATTCGATTTACTAACCGCATGCTTGCATACTAAGTCTCTTTATTTCAGGTGGTGGGTTTTCGGTTCTCTCCTAATGCCTTTCTTTCTCATGTAAATGTCTAGTGGGCCATGAGTTATGCCATTAGGGGCCACTACAGAAGCGACGACGGGTCCTGCAGTGAATTACGGCGAGCCGGCGCAGCGTTTGTAGGCACGCTGAATTCGATTTACTAACCGCGTGCTTGCATGCTAAGTCTCTTTATTTCAGGTGGTGGGTTTACAGTTTTTACCTTAATGCTTTTCTTTCTCATATAAATATATCCCTGTACTCTATTTCATTAACTTGCACACATCGCCTAAGTCAATTGTATTCGATTTCCATAACATTTTTGCGTTCGTGGCATTCCGTGAACTATACTTCCTGACCTCGTGCACTTAGCTAGGATTGGTTTGTAATCAACTTATTACATATGCTATTTAATTAAGGTTTATATCACCGTTTCCTTATGCATTAATCGAGTTTTTCTCTTTTCTTTCTCTATCTCTCTCAAGTGTTTGGCTGTTGTTTGATGTCCCCGGTGTGGATGTGCTTGATGTGCATGTTGACAAGGTGCCTACTTGTCTATTACCCACTACCTCGTCCATACTGGCTCCAGGAGAAAGTTGTCCGTTGCTGGAGGGGACAGGGTGCACGGTCCTTGTGGCCGCGTTAGGATCAAAGAGTGGTTCCATGCAGCTCAGTGTGGAGCGGACTACGGTCCAGCCGCCGCCTTGTGCGCGCTTGATTCCCAAATACAGTGTGGTTGTGTTTGCCTGTGAAGGAATGTGGGCCGGCTCCGTTGATGAAACGTGGCTCCCCATCCGCATGCCTCCCGGTCTTATTCCTTCGGGTTTACACTGGATATGGGGTATGTGGTTGGAGCTGTGGGTGGTGCCGCGCAAGCCATCCATGGTCCATCTGTAAGCGCATGCGTCCCGTGGCTTGCCACAGTGACAGGCAAATCCGAAACCGGAAGCCGCCAACCATAATATATATATATATAGATATAGTAATATATATGTATACATATAAGTATAATATATGTGTGTGTGTGTGTATAATGAGAGAGAGCAACGCCGTGTTGGTAAAGCTACTGACCTGTTATCGCCCACCGTCTTGCCGTGCAACGGTAACCAAAGTGAGAGTAGGGTAGTTCATTTTCTGCACGAGTCGCGGCTGCCTTAGACCATACACTCATTCTGCTGCAGGTGCTACAAAAACGTCACTCGTACTGCCTACCAACTAGAGCTGTGTTGTCACAAGATCACCGGACACTTAGTGACACCTTCGCTTGGCAGAACTTGGTTGCTGGATTAGCAGCGATGGACACGCGGTTTCTGGAGTTAGTTTATGTATCGGGAGAGCTAAAAAATGCACTATTGTACCAGCGGCATATGTGGCGTCGAAATGAGATTTCCCTTGGTCTAAAGCAGCCGTGTGTATAAAATCAAAGTGAGAGCCATCCTACTTTATGGAAGCGAGGTTTAGCCTCTTTGGCCTTAAGCGCCTTCAAGTCTTTGACCATCGTTGTCTGTGGAACATTGCTTGCGTCGTTTGATATTAACATATCCACAATGATGACGTGTACGAGCGAGTGTTAGTGGTTGATAATGAGGTCGGTTCTTTGGAATAACGAGTCGCGTTGAATAAAATACGTTGAACTGGGGATATACCACACATATACCCAGTCACAACCTACCAAGAGGGACCTGGTTTGGTGTACCGGATGTAGGATGATGCGAAGAAAAAAAAAGAAATGTTGACATTTTAGCAGGAAATAAAATCGCAAACGATGAGACTGGGTGCTGTTGATCTGTCTCACTTTCCAGCTTGGAGTCCAAGTGACCTAACTAATGTTTACCTTCCCGACTTCATAGTGCACGGCTTCCAGAATGTGCTAGTGGAGCGTTCGCTGTCGTCTCTTAGTCCGACTAACTGTTTCAAGTGTGTTTAGTGCTGAGTTAGTTGCGGGGCAGCTTTTACTGTGTATGTGGAGGACCCCACGCAATTTGCGTAGGCGGTTGATTCGAGAGCCGCATATTATCACGAACGCATGGTGGACGGAGGAGGTGAAGCAGTTGGAATGTTGCGCCAAACGCCACCAACATAAGTTCTATGAATCCTTCAGTGATGTATGGATCCACAATGCAGCCGCTGGAGGATGACATTTCGAGTACTGTCTGCACACAACCTGCAGATATAATGCAGATCTGGCGAAAGCACCGATTGTCTTCTGAACAGCCGTTTAGAGATTGACTGGACAACGTTGCACTGGGCGCAACAAGACGCAAAGTGCGCTTGCTCGGCTACGAAACGGCAAGGGCGCTGAAGCCGATGGGTTATCGCCAGAAGTGGACTCATGTTGACACATGTAATAGGCCACTTAGTGAAAGGCGTGTGGTTTAAAGAAAAGGTGCAGAGTTGACGAGTGCACTTATGTCACCACTGTACAATGGTAACATGTGCAGGCAATGTGCCATCAATTGCCTTGGCGCTAGTTTGCTGAGTTGTGTTAGGATGATAGCACGAATTCTGTTCAAATTTTGAGAGTGTACTGATGAGGGAGATGTGTCACATATTCGGAATTCGGAAAACGCGCACGACGGCATATCATCCGGAAGGGAACGGTTTAGTTGAGCGCACCAACCGCAAGTTGAAGATGCTGCTAAAGTCATTTTTGAATGAGGAGACGCCCAGAGAACGGGATAAGAATTTACCCAAATGTATGTTAGCGCGTCGCGCCTCCGTTTATTCCGCCAAGGGTCAGACGCCACACCTCATGATGACGGGCAGCGAACTACGACAACCTTCAGAAACGCTGTTGCCGACCTCTTATCACGAACCTCTCATTGAGACCGACCATATACTTCGGATGCAGTCTAACTTGGTCCGCGTACATCTGTTGGCACAGTCTCATTTAAAAACGGCACAGCGCTATCAAAAGGGCTTCCTTCGACAGAAAGACTTTATGGGAGTCCGTCAAACCTGGTGATGCGGTCTGACTGAAGGCTTTGGGCCGACAACACAGCAGGGGGCGCATCCCGGCACAAGTTCCTGCCCGTGGTTGGGAGGGGACTAATATGTGGTGGAGGACGTATTATCGGACATAACGTATAGAATCATGAAACCTGGTGCTCCTGCCTCATCTACCGTCGTACATTTCAACCGGCTAAAACCGGCGGGAAATCCATGGCGCTGAGGACGAGCGCCTGACGACGAGGGGAATAATGTAGCATTCACGAAGCGTTGGCTGCCGACTAACACTTTGTCGTCTTCTGGTTAGACCAACTGGCACACAAATTCCGAGGCGACCGATTTAAAGGCAACAGAAGGCTGGGGATTGCACCGGACAACGTAGATGTTGTTTGACCCAAATGTGGCGGAAGAGCAATGCGGATTCCTTTCGGGAGGCAGCATGATATGCATGGTGTTCGCAGCTCGTCAGCTGCGGAAGAAATACGTCGAACGGAACCAGGCATCGTACTTGCTGTTTATCGACTGCATCAAGGTATTTCACACGGCGAACAGTGAGTCATTCTGACTGATTATAGGTTAGTTTGGCTGGCTTGTAATTTTGATTGAATTTCTGAGTAGCGTACTTTAGTTGAATGTCTGCACTGTGTTATTCGGGCGAGGGTGCATCTTTGTGGACAAACTTCGGATGTCTAGTGTGAAACAATGATGTCTTAGCCCCTCTTCGGCTTAATATTGATGTAACTGCCAAGATGTTATGTGCTTTCAACGTTTGTGATTACGGCGTCCTTCTGGAACACTATATTGGTAGTGGGTTGCTGAGCATCCGTCGTTTCGGGACGAGAACCGCAGTGTGTAAGAAAACTGTCCGTCTGTTGCTGTCTGCCGAGGACTGCGCGTCGTTTGCACATAGCGAAGATAAGTTGCAGCGTATGACGAGGGATCTCGCTTCGACAGTAGCCAACTTCGGGATCGCCATCAACAAACAAGACGGTTTGTCTTTTTCAGCCTTTACCAGAAATGGACTGATTGCGCTGCTTGTAAAAAACTGTCGATGTAGTTTTAGAGACCACTTCGAAACTTTGTTACCTCAACAACATGGTGTCAATAGACACGCAGATGACCAGCGAGTTGCGCAATTACGTAGCGAATACGAATATGTCATTTGGCAAGCTCGAACATCAGGGTTGAAAGAGTCGCCAGTTGACCTTTGGGACCCAGCTCACGACGTACAATGCCATGATGTTGTCAGTTCTTCTTTATGGTAACAAAACGGATGTTATACAAGGATATCCGCTATAATAACAATTCCATCAGCAATGACGACGTTGGATTCTGCGCAACCGCTGATGCGACAGTTACTGACAGGAAGTGATTCGACGAAGCGAAATGCACGGAACAAATTGCATACGGTTGCTGCGACACCTGAGGTAGCTCAGACATATCCGCCATAAGGAAGCAATCAAGATACCGAAACATCTGTTAAATGACCAACTGCGTGCACGGGTGTGAGCAAATCGAAGTTACGTTACCAAGACATTATCAAGGCGACGCTATCAGGAAGTAATGTTACCTTTGGGTGTTGGGAAGTAATGACAGTAGATCGTCGCCAATGGTATGATAACATCCAGAATGTCATTACCCAGCTTCACGAGGGAGGGCTATCGCATGCACCTTAGGTTGAGAACGTGTGCGCCGAACTCGACCCGGCCTGGTAAGTCATCAACGTGGCAACAAGGAGGCAATATCTAAGATGCAGTAGGTAGGTTAAATAGGCGTGTCAGCCAAATGTATTTACGCTGCCACCGGTTCCATTTACTAACCAAGGCCAATAATAGGCAGATGTGCCACGTGTGTTTCATTATTGCTTTAAATGGAATGTACGTGTGTCGCAAAGTTTCTGCTGTCGAATGCTTGACGGCCTTTATCGGTTGATATCACAAGTTTGCCTGCGCTTGCTGTGAATGTCGACAGTGTCTATATGTTGAAAACCTCCAACTCGGTTATACTGGCGCCAGAAAATTGATAACCGTTGCTAGGTGAGCCGGGGCGTAGAGACATCTTAAAAATTACAGGCTCAGAATAGTTCCATCCAGTTTGGAACAGGGCTACAGCCCAGCAGCCATTCGCTTCTCCCACCAGGTATGAGCAATACCTCGGAAGCCGTAGTACTTTAGGAGTCCATGATAGATCTCTTCGATGGACAGCAGCCAGGTCAAGAAAGTAACACTGGCTGCAATGTAGCGCGACAAGCCATTCCTGTCATCTCCGTGAGTTACGTGTTCTGTAAAGTTACCAGAGTAAGCGATACGCGCTGTACTCTCGTTGATACGATCATCGGAAGCGATATAACGACCCGGATAAGTAAACTAACCAACCACAACAAGCGGCGGTTCCAAGAACATGAAAACTGGAAGTGCATCGGCCCAGCCATAAAACAGTACTTTACACCTTGGAGGTACAAGGCACGTGTCGAGAAGAGCGGTGCAAGGCGCCGGCCTGTTCAGCGGTGCTCACACAGTAACTCCTAGTAGGCGCGTGCCATCAGTCGGTGAGGATGCAGTGCCTCTGCACGACAATGGTTGTAATAAAATCACTAAATTACTTTTTCGCTCTGGTTTCTGAGAGGTTCTGATGAACTATGTGGGCTCAAGGACCTATCGTCATCGTAAACTTTAGTCGGAAGGTTTACGGTTTGGAGGTGATTCTTTAAACAAAGATGCTTTAATGATCTTCATAGTCGTCGCGGTTCTAAGTTTCACGAATACATTCACAAAGCCGAATGGTTGTTTGTTCGGTCTTGAATATCAAAACGAAGGAGGATAACCCATTTCATCCATGGTGCTAAACCAAGAAAAAGGAGGACAACGTGGTGTTTACCCGGTGAACCATCGCGACGAGACTGAGCATTAACGTGGTGCGATGGTTTGTGCGCATCAGTACTCTATTGAGCCATGCTGTGTGGTGCTTTTTACACCTTCAGAGCCTCCCAAACGATGTTGGTCAATCGTTAGAAGCCAGACAAACTTAGTCGCCTGGTCATACAGCTTGCGGGTTTGGATAAAGGTGGCTCATTACTACATAAAACGGACTACGTGTTGCCCAATGCCAAACCCCCGTTGTCTTGCGGTCAGGTTTTTGAGCCTTTGGTTGAGTACCTTAATCATTCTCTTGACTAGGCCTGAGCAACCTGACAGTATGTTGCCCACCCAATACAACACTTTTCGTTCTAACAATCCCTTGATGGTCTGGCCGTCGCAGAGGGTAATCAACGACCCCCTATTGGCAGTATCGAGCAGGATGGATAGGGGTCTGGATGCTACTGCACAGACCTTCCCGTACACTTATTCCCTCGCTTACGCTTTTTCATCCTTGTCGTCCTGTGCC
>CALYDF020002032.1:0-49667 GCA_944474145.2 Dicrocoelium dendriticum
TGACGATCTCCGGATCAGGATGACGACCATGGCATCGAAAACGAAACCGAAGGTATTTGATGGACGGAAGGAAACGTTAGCATATTCTCCGCTTTCAGGCGGAGAAACGTACTCCTGTAGCCCGTTGAATGACGGCAACCAGACGATCTCGAAGCTCTTCTGGGGTGCGACCAACAATGAGTAGATCGTTCAGGTACGCGGGGCGTATTAGAAATGCCACGATCATAGCATCCATCGTCTGTTGGAAAATGGCTGGAGCGGTTTTGACACCAAACGGGAGCCTGGTGTACTCAAGAATAGCAAGATGGTTTGACTGTCAGAAGGGCTAGTGACTCAGGGGCGAAATCCATCTGCAGGTAGGCGTCTGCCAAGTCGAATTTCGCGTAACACGTGCCACCGTTGAGTATTGTGAAGAGATCAGCTGGGATCGGTAGCTGGTAGCAAGTTGTCTCTAGTGCTACGTTGAGACAGGTGGAGAAATCAGTAAAGATTCGGAAGGACCCGTTCGGCTTCTTGACTACGACGATCGGAGCTGCCCAGGAGGAATAGGGCACTAGCACCAGGATGCCCCTTTCTTCCAAACTTTGGATTTCGGCATCGACCAAAGGTAAGGCTGCGTATGGTGCAGGCGTTTTGGGACGGAATACCGGTTGAGCACCAGGTACGAGCTGTAACGCGGCGCGGAGTGTGCACAGCAGCCAAGGCCAGCCTTGAATACCGGAGAGAACTGTCTGATTATTTCGACGGTTCCGTCGTTTGGTACTGTCGTAGAATGTACCGCATTGCAGATGTCCCAAATAGGAAGATGGGCCAAACCGAGGGTTTCGAGCCAGTCGAGAACAAGCAGGTTGAGCTTCGCCTTCTTGATGTAGCAGATCGCGTTGAACCTGATGCCCCGGAAGGAGACGGAGCAGCGTAGCTGCCCAGTTAGCTGCATGCGCCCACCACAGGCGCTGGTGGCAGATTGGGAGGTTGGTTCGAACGGTGGCTTGCCAAGAGATGGTCAGAGGCCCTCGGAAGTGATCGTGATATCTTACGCTGTGTCCAAATACAATCGGACGGACTAACCGTTTATCAATAAGTCTGCAGATTTTCTCCGATCCGCAGCGTTGATTTGGAACGTGCCCAGCGGGCTCATGGAGTTGCCAACCGGACCAATATTAGGTGTGGGTCTGGACCGGGACCTCATCTTTGGATTGCGGGTGGGGGCCAGCCGAGTTTTGATCCCCTTGGAAGATGGAGGATGGCAGTAACGATCCCGGTGCCCCAAACTGTTACATAGTCGACAACGATGCTGTGGAAAATTGTAGTCACGATGGAAATGCCAGACACCACAGAATCGGCACACTTAGGGTGTGGACTTCGCTCGGTCGGATTGGGGAGGAGCGCGGACGATTGCGTCATCGGTGCTGTGACTGCCTGGACCTTGCCAGGCGCGGTGGCGTTCTGGATAAAGGCAGGATCTTTCTTTAGGATGAGCATCGTTTGACACTCCTTGGTCAAGCTCTGGAGTCTGACTGAGCTATCCTGTTATAGCTTGGACAGGAGGCGCATCCGGTATCGGCATCGTGTGAAGACTGGAGGCCAGAGACGAAAATCAGGCATTGGAGCGAGCCAAGTTGCAAACGTTGGCATTCACGGTTGACCACGCCCGCGTACGTGATGAAGTCGTCACATCACGTTTGGCCAGCCGCAGACACTGATATCGAGCACTGAACAGAGAGGACTGCTAGTCAAAAATCTGGGACAACATACGGACTGTCTCGTCAAAGGTAACGTCGCGTGGGTTCATCGGTAAGATGTAGTTGGTGTAGCGTTGTTGCTCCAGCGTACCAATTTTGCACATAAGCAGCCGGACCTTCCGACCTTCGTCCTCGCAAACCAAATTAACGGTGAACAGGTTCTTGTACCGCTTATACCAAAATTGGAACATTCCCCCGGCCTTGGCGTCGTACAGAAATCCACTGATTCCGCTAACCACACGGTCCATTGACTGAGAATTAGCGTCATTATGCCAGAGTTACTGGCACGTTTTTGCGGGGATTTTCGACGGACCCGCAACAACCTATCACCACCTATGTTCTCTCACAGCTTTGACGAAATGACTTTAAGGGATGCTCTGTTTTACCTTTGTAAATTTATCTGGTAATGGATATATACCGCTCTTTCCTATTTTTTTTGAATTGGACCTTCGATACATATAGTTAAGCCTAAATCTGATACAATGTTCAAAAAGTCTAACACTCGCTTTTATATTTCTTCTAGCCCCACGGAAGTTCTCTTCATCTTTTACCCAAGGAAAATATAATTTTTTTCTTCCGTAAAATGAACGCTCCATCAGCCCACCATGCTTTAATTGTTTCCCATCCAATGCATTGAACGGGGTATCTTTGATTGTTATGACACGTGTTTATTTATGCTTGTACATTGTGTATGAAGCAATTGTAACTATCTGATCATAATTTAAGAGCAAATTCCCTATACACTGGAATAGACCTTATTAGTAGTATTAGTATTATGAAAACGATGAACGTTTGCAAGCTTTCGCTGAAATCTATCCCTACCTTGTAACATTTCCTTTCCTTCGTCAACTATTAAGCTTGCAATGTACTTATTTATCTGCTTGCTTTCGCCCTTTTTGTCCTTCCGTTATGAGTTCATGCAAGTTGATGATAGTTGTAGATCTTCAGCCACAATACAGGATTATACTCTAGTCCACACCTTGGCGGCGGGGATGGGGTGTGGTAACTTAGCTTTGTGCGGTAGCAAGTCGCGCGGGGTTAGTTTCATGGCGCGAATCGAATGGTTTTGGCTACCTTATTTCTCCTTCGTGGTAAAAACAGAAGTATTTCTGGATTATTGAATGCAAGGGTTGTAAGATTCCAGTTTTTCTCTGTAGGCCGGTTGGAAAATATGCCGTAAATTAGAAGAAAGAAAGTAAGGCATCAGCAGTAAGTCGGTACGCACTACCGACGCTTCGGTGCTGCGCAACAACCATTGGTCGCACGTGGTCTAAGGATACTGAGAGGATCGCCATGCCACTACGCGGGCTCGTACCCTCGCAGGCGGATTACAAAATAACCTCGTTACATCTAGGCTAGGGGCAGTAAAATCGAAAAAGCCTGTGAATGTGTCGGCAGTAATCACACGTTGTGTTTGTTTCCCCTCTCTGTACTCCGCTGTTTTCAGCTGCCATCTACTGAAAACTTCCACTTATTTTCAATTTTTCCATTAGTCTGCGAGTAAAATGTATACCTACCAACACATTATCGGTTTCTACATCGTGCGCTCCGTAATCTGCGTTGGCAGACCCTCAGCATCCTGTATTTTTCACCCATAGAGAGACAGTTATGTGCTTTTTTATAGTAGTCTATATGTATTTATGTCATCTCAGCGGTCTAGCAACTCAACACAGAGCCTTAAAAAAACCATGGTGATCAGCGGATAAGGGACAGTCATCGCCTCATACTCATCATGGCATAGTAGCTGAACAACACACTTCAGTTAATATGCCAAAGAATGAAAAGAACTTTTTGAAAACAAGTAGAACAAAACGCCGCTTTTTCCCTTTTTGTCATGTTCAATTTTTGAAGTAGTAACATGTTAATCAATACAATGCTGTACGCAGTTATTCCATTGATTCCGACTGCGGGCTATGTCTTCAAGTGTTAAGCTATTGGCACTCCTCATCTTAAGGTCCCTGTCCTGGAAGACGTAGGAATCTACAGCGGCTAGACACCGCATTAGCGATTTCATGTGCTGTCGACATGTAGAAGGCTGAACACCAAGCGGTTGCCTCCAGCAAGGTACTTGAGGAACGAATAGAGCGCAACACGCTAGACGCTCCGCCGCCATGCTTAAGACGTGACCGAGCCATCACTACTGCCGCAGCAAAACCAGCCTGCTAAAGGGAATAGTCGCATTTCCCAAGATGTGACGGTGAATGTCATTAATATTAACTCAATTTTGCCACTAAACACGAGCAATCCTCCTTAAGCAACCGTTATCGAAGGCAGAAAGACGACGCATGTCTCACGCAAATCGGCCAGGAGTGGCTCCAATACAACACTACTGACCGAACTGATGCACTGTAAACCTGGCCCTTTAGCGAGAATGAGACGTCGTGACGACGCCACAAGTGTCTCATCTTGACAAATGCTAGTTAAGCTTTAGCGATGCGATGACGTCTTTGCTGATAGTGCAGTCAGCAGAAACACAAATCCCAAGATAGACAAAAGTATATACCTTTTCAGGTAGTGCACCTTCGAGAGTGAGCAGGTGCCAACCAATCTTTGAGCAGTACTTTACACTTCGATGCCGCGAAGCTCATGCCATAGTTATATGCTTTGACCGCAAAACGATCTAGAATAAGTTTCATACCCTGAGGATCGTCAACAACTAAGGCGCTATCATCAGCATAATCTTAGTCGGTCGCGCGCTCACCCGGTAGATGCTCTAAGCCAAAATGTTGGTAATCTTCTAGTGCATTCGACAGAACGTCTTCGATTGCTAAGTTGTAGGAATGGGTACATAGGGCAGCGCAGTCCCACAACGCTCTTGACAGCGAATTGCGAAGAAAGCTTGTCATAGACCCTCACTCTGCCGGATGTATGAAGATAAAGTGCCTGTAAGATGGCGGTATATTTCTCTGGCACCCCGTTCTTTAGCAAGCAACGCCATATAGCAGGTCAATCAAGAAAGTCAAAAGCGACAGGTATGTCTAGGAATCCAACAATAGTGGTCCTGTGGTAAATGTAGCGAGGTTGGAGGAGCTGGCGGAGCGTGAATATTTGATCCACGCATTCGCGGCCGGGATGGAAACCAGCTTGTTCTTCACGGTAGTGTGATTCACCTACCGGGGATAGTCTACGAAGCAGAATGGCTGCCAATAACTGGAGGCAACCGGAATAAGACCGTTCCTTCAAAGATTTACACATGTGAGGGCCTTTCTTGAAAATTGGGATAATAACTGATTTGCCCTAAGGGGAGGCCCTTTATCTTCATGCAAGTTAATTGCAAACAGCGCGGTCAGCTGGTTAATGATTGCCACATGGCCGTACTTGAACAGCTCCGTAGGAAGTCCGTCTGAGCCGGCATACCTAAACCGCTTCAAGCGTTGAAACTCGAGGCAGAATTCCGCTTCGCTGAGTGGATTCATTGGGACGAGCCAGGGTGGACAACATGGTGTACTGCATGTACTGATAGATGGTGGGTGCCAGTTGAACTGCGAGTGAAAGTGCTCGGCCCAGCGATCTAAGCGCCTCTGTTGGTTGGTGATCAGGTGACCTCAATGACACCAGGCTTCCTGAGGCCAGTGGGCCGAATGAGTTGGAAAAGCTTGCGAGCTTTGCCAGAAAGGGCAACGGTCTCCGTCGCTAAAACGCTCTGAGCTCACCATGTCTTGAGATAGTTGCGTAAGCTTTGTTTGAGCAGCCGGTTGGCAGAATGACGCCGCTCGTTGCAATCTGATTCCGCCCGGAATATCTTTGCGGCATTCAAACAATTCCAGAGAACGAGCAGTGATCCAAGCCTTTAGGGGGCGTCGAGTTAGGCGGCAGCTTGACTCTCCGGAAATGGTCATCAATTTCCGTATACAAGTCCAGTGTTGCTCATCGTCTTGCGGTGGATTGCAACTGAGTGTATATGCCAGTGAAGACTGCTAGCTTGCCTGGACAGAGGAACCAGTTGATCTGTTTACATCAATCTTGCGATGCTTCTGGCTTCGGGACCCTCAAAACACGTACAGATTTTCGTGCAGTCCACTGCATGATCTGAGTCAACGTAGGTGGACCTAAAATGCCTGCAGTCCAGTACGCTGACGAGCCACCTGAAGCTAATTGCAATGTGATCAATTTGAGATTACGGTGGTGTTTGCGAAGGGGACGCCACTTTGCGGAATGCTTCTTCATACTCCTGAAGTTAGTGATCGAGAGAAACAGGTGGTTGTCTTCGCGCAATGTGAGAAAACTTTCCCTGTTATGAGAACGGTTATCATCGAGCGCGTGATGACCACTAATGTGGCGTTCGTTTGATAAAACGCGACCAAACCGTGCATTAGATTCCCCAGCAAGGACAACGACATTCAAGATTTAGCATTAGTCAAGAGATGATGTAGATTCCGTTGGAATTCGTCCTTGTCCGAATAACCACTGCAGTCAGTTGGAGTGTACACGGGGATCACAAACAATTTGCGTCTCGCTTCGCGGTGCTTGTTGATTCTACATGAACTCTGAAGCCGAACTGCACATAGTCGGCTGTTAGATTGGAATCAGTCTAGTAGTGCCGCCTCGGCATTGCCACTTAGTGCTATACCTACACCAGCCAAACCCGCTTAGGCTGCTTCTGGATCTCCAGAAAGACGCAGGTGATATCTGGCTTCATGGTCAGTGGGGGATGTCAGTGTAAGCACAGTGCTGGGATCTTGCCAGCAGGTTTCTGAAAGGCAGCAGACGTCAATGTGTAGGGATTCTAGGGTGCGCGTTAGACCGGCTGGTTATGCAATCTGCATGAGTGTCCGAACGTTGAGGCAAGCCAGACTGAACGAGGATCGGGGACGAAGTATAGCCATAGGTTGAACACCGTGGTCCGCGAAGGAAACGGATTCTCATCCAGATAGAACACATGAATCGGATAACGGAAAGTGAGGATTGTTAGCAAACAAACAATTGGCGTGTGATGAAGTCACGTGAATGTGAGAAGCAGAAACAGTAGCTGACAAGCAGGTTGTTGTAATACGGTCCATGCTTTTATGACAGGGCGTGATACTACCCGGTTGCCCAAGACGAAGTGGGAAGTTGACGTAAGGGAATCCACCCTGAGGCTTTGGCTAAATAACCTACCTGCAAGGCAGCGGTGCGAATTTAGGGAATATGACCCATAGGGTGGCGCTGACTGAATGTTCAATTCATGTGCCTTTGCATGAAGATCAACCAACAGTGGCCCAATACTCCATATGAAAGCGGCACAATGGCTGAAATACAAGGTCCCACGGAGATGATACTTTGTCGCCGAACACTTCGGTGGAACGGGGTACACCTGAACTATCCAGCTGGCACCACGAGGAGGTAGTTTGGCAAGCGAGCCATAGTTGTCTACCCCACAGTTGTAGTTAGGCACCCCAGTGCCTCGTTAGAAAGTGCGATAAGCAGAGGCCATCCTTGTCGACACTCGGTATTTTATGTCATAGATGTGTTTGTTGTTGACCATGTAACATCCTTGCCAAACTGCTTCATTTTAGTTATCACGATATACCGTCGAAATTACAGAACATCGAAGTAATCCCCGCGCTACACAGTAGATGGAATGGACAGGCGTTCGTGCCGTGCATCTGATGTACCATTAACTGTAAACGAATACAACAAAGAAGCGGCCGTTGATCATGCTGGATAACAAGCAATTGCCTAGCTATTGCATTACTAACCAATTGTTTATAATGCGGTTTCCTCGAACGTGCGACATCCTTGGGTTTTGGTGATGGATACCAAGCGACCACTTGTGCAGCCTCGTGCCATGATATCGAGATAATGTGTGGCAAATTCTTTCATCAGTGATCTTTGACAGTTACTTCATCTGCATCTGTCATTGCTGCAGTCCGATTACCGATTAGTATTGCACACTACACATATCGATGACAAGCGATTTAAATCCGTCATTACCTTTTCAGCAGTTTCACGAAATATCATAAATAAATAAATAAAGGGTACATAACGCGATGGTGTGAGACACAGTCCAACTGATTTGTCTGGTCATTGTGTACAACGACATTGCGTGTGACGGTAAATATTTATTCATTTTCTTCAATGTAGTTCCCAAACTAGTTTGCAAGTTCATTTTTTGGTTATATCTTTCACAAAGATGGTTTGGCTGATGACAATCATAATCAGTGCAAATAAATCTAAATGTTCTAGTAAAGTAATACAGTCAAACTTGGATTCGTCTCCAAAGGACCTGCTTCCATGTAGGCTAGTACTTGAAAGGTTTCCGCAGCACTTCCATGCATGTTCTGATCGTTTGGTGTCGTGGCCTTAAAGCAGCTTTGTTAACAGCAACTGTACTCATCTTTATATCTCTTTTTAAGTATATATGTATATATAAGAACATTAAGTCCATATAGCCCGTGACATCAATCGGTTAGTTTTAGTCAAGTGCTGTTATTACTCATCAGGGAGTCTATGGCACCTTGCCTGAGATGGGTTCATTTATTAGTTTGGAAGCTAAAGTTCGATTTTGCCAAATGAACTGCGATGTAAACTGTTGGGACATGCGAGTTCCGCTTACCCGAACTGGAGCGACTGTGCGCACTTCACCAACCAAAGGTCAAGCATCTTTGCCTCACTATCGCAACTGGAGTCTAACCGCAAGTACGTATTTCAACTCGTAGTGAATTAACAAGAAGACGCGTCAGTCTGGCGCAGAGTGTACTGAACACTTAACGGTTTACATGAGAGCACGGAACGTTAGGGTGTGTCCTTGAGTGCGTGTGTGCGTGCTTATCTACGTGTGTGTGTAGGACCAATCAGGTTCACGGTCATAGTGAGCGATCATTGGTTGAACACGTAACAGTCCTCCCTGTTTTGGCTGACGTTACAGTCATGGCTGAAAACGTTCGATCGGTTTGCGAATCCGGGTCGATCGGCGTAATTGAGTTTCCCCTGTTGTTCTGTGTTCGTCGTGCTCTGCAGCTTGCTCTGCGATCTCCGAGTGTGACTGACTCACGGCAGGTGTGTCAGTGCTCCTGGGGCGTACATGATCTGAGTGCCGGCGAACAACCCGGCCGTCCGGAAGCTGCAAATCGTTTTGACTTCCTGAAGAATCGAGCACAGTCGCCGGCTGCCAACACTGTTCATGCGGTAACCTGGTGTAAACAGGTTGATGGTCCTGAAATGTAACTTCCGGCTTTGATTCCTCTGAAGACACAAACTTTCTCTGACGCTCCTGTACTTCAACACGCGGGTTCGGGAACAACAAATGAAGCCTCGTTCTCAGATTTCTGCCGAACATCAATTCCGCCGGGGATTTCCCGGTAGCCTCAGTGGGTGTAGAACCGTAGGAGAATAGGAACCGATTCAGTTTGTTCGCAATGTTCCCGTTCGCTGCTTTAGTAAGCCTTGTTTCACAGTTTGTACTGCACGCTCCGCTAATCCGTTTGATGCTGGGTGATACGGGGCTGATTTAACGCGTTGGATTCCGTTGTTGGCGCCAAATTTACCAAATTCGGCACTGGTAAATGGCGAACCATTGTCTGTACAAATGGTTTCCGGAATGCCAAACGTAGCGAAGGACGAGCGCATTTTAGTGATGGTGGATTCGGTTGTCGCCTGCGTAACTGGATGTACGTCAGTCCACGTAGAATGTGCATCAATAAGTAGAAGAAACATGGTGCCGTCGATCGGTCCGAAGTAGTCGGCGTGGATACGCTGCCAGGGCTTATCGGGCCAACGCTAAGGGTGTATTGGACCTGGTGCCTTGCTCCGCTGATACGCATGACAAATATCGCAATTCTTCAGTAAGTTCTCTATGTCTGAGTCGATGTTGGGCCACCAGCAGTACCCTCTCGCTAGTGCCTTCATCCTCGCCACACCTGGATGAGCATCATGGAGCTCTTTAAGTATCTGTGAACGCGCCTTGGTGGGAGGGACTAGACGAGAGCCCCAAAAACACAGCCGTCGAATAGACTCAGTTCGTTCTTCCGAATCATAAACGGTTGTAATTCAACTGTCCCTTCAGGAGGCCAACCCATGTTCAAAAAGCGTTTCACCATTGATAGCACGGGGTCTCGATCCGTCCATTGACGGATTGTTGAACTCCGTATCGGTGTTGTGTCTAGATGTTGCATTAGATTAACCAGTTCAAACGGAGGGTCGTGTTCATGTGCAGTTTCCGTGATCGGCAGACGGCTGAGTGCATCAGCTGTGCAGTTGCTGACGCCGGTAATATAAACAATCTTGTAACTGTAAGCACTCAAGTTCATAGCCCATCTTTGCATCCTCGGTGATGCCATTTGTTGTATACCTTTGGTTTCCCCAAACAAGGATATCAATGGTTTGTGGTCTGTATGAAGCTCGAAAACGTTTCCCCATAAATACTGGTGAAACCACTTAACTCAGAAGATAACGGCTAGCGCTTCCTTGTCCAGTTGTGAGTAGTTCTTCTCCGGCGTCTGAAAGGTGCGCGATGCATATGCTATGGGACGTAAAGAACCATCGTCCATGCGGTGGCACAGGACAGCCCCGACCCCCCAAGGGGACGCGTCGCACTGAAGTATGAGTGGCTTGTTAGAGTCATAATGGACTAACGTTGGTGGCAAAGCAAGAGCTTGTTTTGCTTTATTGAAAGCATTTTTTGACGGGAACCCCAACTCCACGATGCATTTTTGTGTAACAGCTCATTTAATGGCGATAGAACCGTCGATGCATTAGGCAGGAAACGGCGATAGTGAGATAGCATTCCTAAAAACGAACGGAGTTCATCACAACTCTTTCGCTTTGGGCTTCCTAAAATAGGTTTAACCTTGTCATTTAAAACATGTAAACCGTGTTAATCAAGCCGGTATCCAAGGTAACAAAAGGAAGGTGAAAGGAACTCACATTTAGACCTTTTCAATCTGAATCCCCTTCGCTCCAAACGCTCGAGCACGACCGCGAGTGTTCGAAGTTGCTCTGTATCCGAGCGTCCAGAGATAAGAATATCATCCAGATAAGCACACGCAAAAGGAATGTCCTTCACTAGGTCGTCAATAATTCTCTGGAATATTCCGGGGGTGGAATTAATGCCAAAAGGTAAACGAGTATATTGAAATAGTGCGTGGTGATGGTAGTAAGTTTCCTCGAAGGTTCATCGAGCTCTATCTGCGAGTATGCATGACTCAGATCGAGTTTGGTAAACTTTTCACCACCAGCTAGTGTTGCATACAAGTCATCAATACGTGACAAGGGGTACCTGACCAGCATGGATGCTTGATTTATGGTTATCTTGTAGTCACCACAAGTCAGTACGGAGCCGTCCGGTTTGGTTACTGGCACAATTGGATTTCCCAGTCAGAAAAGTGTACAGGAGTAATAAAACCTCGAGTCTGTAGGCGGTTTAGTTCCTCTTTAACTTTAGGCCTCATAGCGTATGGTAGTGTGCGCGCCTTAATGAATTTTGGTCGAGCGTCTTCCTTTAGTTTTATCGCAGCCTGAAATTCTTTCAACTTCCCAAGCTCCTCGGAAAAAACATCTGAATGTTGTTTAAGTAATTTTTCATGTCCGGAGATCTCGGTGACTAATTTTACCACATTCATTGTATCCGGGAAAGCACGTATCCAGTCTCTTCCAAGCAGATTTGGACGATCCCCAGGGATCACATATAAAGGAAGTGTGCGTATTTTGTCGCCATACTGTGCCTTCACGAAGCATTTACCAAGGACAAGTATAGGTTCACGGGTGTATGTGCGAAGATCAGAATTGCAAGCGGATAAGTTCGGGAGCGTTTTTACAGCGTTTTCCCGGATTATCGTTACGGATGCTCCTGTATCGATTTCCACCTGTACCTTTTGTCCTTCAATGTAAAGCTCTAGAGTGTATGGCGCCGGCTGCATGCTAGAAACGGAATTAAGCCAAATGGAATGTAATTCAGGGTCGCTACCATCAGACTCGCCCACAGTTTTGATGGGGTTTGCTCCTCGATAAGCCCCACCTGAACGTCGCTTGACCGATCTACACACTCGCGCCAGGTGGCCCACCTTCCCGCAGCTTCGACATACTGTCTTCTGATGCCGGCAGTCGGATGGACAACTGTGCTGCTTACCACAGCGATAGCACACAAACAAATTGACGCCAGTGGGTGGCTTTGGTTCTGGTGTAGTGTTAATCAATCGCAGCTCATCTGACGAGTCCTTCAGCGTAAATGTTGCGAGTTGTTGTGTAAGGTGTTCCCTCTGCCGGGCAATCGAGCAGGCCGTCTCCCAGGTCAGTGAACAATCATCTTGTGAAAGGAGCTTCTCCCGCGTGCTCTGCTCTGAGATTCCGGCCATCAAACATTGGAGTAACATGGTCTCTTCAAATCTCGTTGGATCGACTTCATTGTATTTACAATCAGGTGCTGCTTGTAGTACACGAGCGATGAACTCGTTCACACTCTCATCTGGTTTCTGGCAGAGTTTCGAGAAGTAGTATCTAGCCGTAAAAACATTCTGACGAGCACCCCAAAGAGCACTGAAGGTTTCCCAAGCGCCGGTTATCATAGAAGAGATTTGATCAATACGAAGTGCATCGAAATACCTTTGACCCTCATCTCCAAGAAACTGTCCCAAGAGCTTTACTTTGTTTTTCTCAATAAGAGATACTGCTGGATTCAAGATTGGAAGCAATTCCAAGTAGTCCGTAAAGGTTTTCCGCCATCTATGCCACGAGTCCAGGGAAGGTTTGTCGGTAGAGCACGACCAGAAGACCGGTGGAGTATTTGTCATAGACATGTTGACCTCCGTCGCCAGATATCACAACTGGATTCCAACCGCAAGTACGTATTTCAACTAGTAGCGAATAAGCAAGAAGACGCGTCAGTCTGGCGAACAGTGTACTGAACACTTAGCGGTTTACATGAGAGCACGGAACGTTAGGATGTGTCCTTGAGTGCGTGTTTACGTGCTTATCTACGTGTGAGTGTAGGGCCAATCAGGTTCACGGTCATAGTGAGCGATCATTGGTTGAACACGTAACAGTCACCCAAAGAAGGACGTGTGAGCAAGAGTTGATGAAAGATGGTACACGAAAAGCCTTACATGCCTGCATACATTTCAACCAGGCAAAAAAGTTCACCCATTCCGAAAGTTATATATACAACTTATCTAGCAAAGCTTTGAGTCAGCTACGGCATGAGACCTTATCCTTAGGACAGAAATTCTGTCTAGCTCAGCCCCATTTTGGGTAAGTACAACTTGCAAAATAATGTACCAACTGGATGAATTGACACCAATGTCTTTTCTTGCCAGACTCTTTTAGGACAATCTTTGTGTAGCTATCGAAACAATATCCGTCAAATATCTTGTCTAGCTTCGACAGTAGATCAAGGAATAACGATCGAATCCTAACCTTTTTGCTAGAACGGACAAAGTATCTAGTTCGGTACTCAATCGATTAATCTGAATAGGTAAATAAACTGAACGGTATTTTAGAAGACTCGAATATATTGTTGCGTGAGACGATGCAGAAGGACGCAACTGAGGAAGATGACAAAAAATTTTGACTATCTTAAAACAATTAAGGCTGATGAACCTGATAAACGACTCGTTACTTACATATATATATATATATATATATATATATATATATACATTGTTGGTTCTCATCCACCCAGGCTTTATGGACTATCTAGGGTACACAAACAACAAGTCACTAAAAGTCCAATAACTAATGTGTCACACTCTGCTTGCACGCAGTTGCCAAATGGATCGTCGAATTAGTAGAACCTGCACGTAAAGAAATGTCCACTTAATCGCTGAAGGATTTAATTGCATTTGTTTACAAAGTTAAAGACCTAAAGGTAGACGGAAAACTGATGCTGTCGTTTGATGTGGAACCCTTTGTAATTATGTCGGTTACTGGAAACTGTTAAATTTATTTGTGAATAAATGACCAAAATGGGGATAAATATCGGCATCCCGATAATTATTTTAACAGAACTAATTTTTAGGTCTACATATAACGTGCAGTATATGTTTTTATGGGATCTTTTATAGACAAATTGACGGAGTCGCTACGGGGTCGCCTTAGGGCCTCTTCTCACTTAACATTGATTTGATTTACTTAGATTTTTCAAAGCATTCGACAGTTTCAATCACCCTGTTCTCCTAATTAAGCTTACTGCCAATCAACGGTAACTTGCTCACCTGTTTTGAAGACTTTACACGACAGAGTAATCAAGGTGAGGGTGATCGACACTCACTCCGAAAGCCTGTGCGTCTCCGGTTGTGTACCGCAAGGATCCGTCTTCGGCCTTATACTTCTTACTCTATATCAGTGACCTTCCAGCGAACATTCTATCCCCGATGCAAATATTTGCAGATGAGGTTAAAATATGGAGAACAATTCGTTCAGCATCCGACTGTGTCTATCTTCAGGACGATCTGGAAAGCATAAACGAATGGTAGAAAGGAATCAGCTTCCAATGAACACTGCAAAATATCACCTGATGTCGGAGAGCAGTAGCTACCTCAGCACATATCTTTTGAGGCACAACGTGACTAGTAAACGCTACTTTGGTGTAATCAAGCAAATATGTCTTGCCAATTCGCTCCAATGTTGGAAAGCAGTAAGCGTGGCGAACTTGAACTCGAGACTTTTAAGTCTGCTATCGATACCTTTGCGCAACGGCTAATACCATTGCTGATTAACTCGTATATTCGTCTTCAGGTGGAACATGAAGTTTCGGCCCGGTGTCCGTGGTTAACTCAGGACATTCAGTTTCTGAGAAGCACCAGAGCAAAACAAGCAAAGTAACGCTTGGACTATCCAGTCTCATTTGCTAACTGCGCCTTCGTTTACCCGCTGTGTTCTGCTCAGAATACCGAGGGTTTCGAGGGATCCCATTACACATACCGAATACCAACTGAGCGCGAGCACACAGGTGCGTCACTACTGACCTTAGCCGCCTACAAACAATGCCAAGGCAACTACCTGAAACTAATGAAGCAACACACCTGTCTAAAATGTAGAAAGTAGTTTTACTCACTTAGAATGCTTTCCCGCTGGAATGTGCTAATAAGAACATGTAGTGAACGCACCAGACATAACGACATAGGAAAGACTGTTAGACATTCAGCTTTTTAGCAAACGCCACACAACAATCTGATAATATACAATGGCTTAATTAATGAGAATTCACGTTCCACATTGGAACATTTTGATTTTAATTTTCTCCAGCAAAGCCATCCTGTGGGTCTTTTAGTGATATGGCTTTTATCCCATCCTACACTATTAAACTAGTGAACTTTCTATAATTGAACGAGGTCCTATCCAAAGTGTTGTTGCCACACACGATTTCTATTGCAGATACTTTGCTATCAAGTTAACTGTTTTCAATTTACGCGTCTATGTCTTTCGTCTACTAGACAGATTCAACACTTCACATCCAGTTCTGAAGTTCACCAGTGAGTTCGAAAAGAAGGAACGTTGGCATTTTGTACGTACTACTGAAGAGGCAGGAAGATGGTTCCCTTGCGATAACTGTTTTTCGGAAAATGACCTGAGCCGGTATCTACACGCACTCTGAGTTTCGTTCCCTTAAATTGCAAAAGGAACATAGTCCGCGGTATGTATTACCGCGCCAACAATATCTACAGCCCGTAGACATTTGAAGAGGAGAAAGATCGGATCAGCAAAGCGCTACTATCAAATGAGTATCCTGGTTCATTTATCAACATGAACGTCATGTTCGGTCAGCACCGTAAACCTGTTTCCACTGTTCCGAAGAAGGAAGTGTTCCTATATGTTCCCTTTAGTAGAGACATCGCTTTTGACCTACTGAGTAAGAAACACTGTGCCGCAGTAACTTAAACCTTCCCAGCAGCCCATCCACGTGTTCTCGCGGCGAGCAGAATGTATATTACTCAACAGCTCAAAGACAGACTATCAGTCAAGTCACATGTATCAGTTTACTTGCACATATGGTGCTAAGTATCTCGGACGTACGACCAGACGTCTGTCGACGGGGATAACTGAGCACTGCCGAGGGTCATTGCGGCGAGGCATCGTCACGACTACCATCAGTTCCATGCTGGAACATATAATTCTTAAGTTGACATGAAATCTAGAACAATGATTTCTTCACTGTCTTTTACACCATGCCGAATCGATACACAATAGAGATTCGAAAACGACTCCCAAGGACACCTGTATCGATCGAGATCAGACTGTTGCCAACAGTGCTTTGTAAGCTAGGCTACTAGTGCAGACATAAAGTCTACGGTGGCCCTGGCCATAATTCATTCAGACGGAACACTGGTAATGACCGGATGTGGTTAACTACTCCAGGTTCTCCACCATCATTCCTTATTAATAATAATTAATAATACTTATAATAATGGATATATTTCTCTTTAAGTGAGAAGCTGCGTCCATATTTGGCGCAAATAAAACGTGTACAGATAGTAACATGCTCTCGCATGATGGTGAATTAAAAACAAAGTTATAGCTCTCCTCAGTGCGTGGTACAGTCCAATTGGATATTACGAATCTTGGAGTTCGGCAAAATCTTAAACAACAGAAGTTATATTTTTTGAATGTTCCAAGGCGGTCCTCAATTATTTTGGGATATGGATAACTGGTCAGTTAAATATTTCGGCAGGATTGCGAGCTATTAAAAGATTATAAGTGTAGATAACCAAAACATATATTAAATAATACGGCCATAAATGGCTGTCAGGTCAGAACAGTGTCCAAAAATGCTACTGTCGCCTGCTTGCAGGATCGATGAATTTAAATACCGATCAAACCTACTGTGCCATTTCCCTCCGTGTTATCTACTTCCATGCTGACTAAACAACGCATCCCTATTTGTATCTACCTTTTCACTTCTATTGCTTGATGTGATTTACAGAAGAGCCCACTACGCATCTGTGTCTTCTTTAAGTTATTGTACCGTTTTCAAGCATATGAAATTATTCGCAAAAATCTAAGAAAGATATTTGAGAATTGTATTCATTCATGCAGTTAGGTGTAATGTCATTTGTTTATATGCACTAAATCCGCCATTTTAAACCTTGGTGATTAAGGAAATTGGCACACGAGTTACCCTCCTGCCGACTATATCACACTTTTCCCGTTGGTACGTTAAATACGTTGGCCACATAAGTAGGTAAATTTGCATGGTCTTTGGTGTGAGCAAAATATTTATTTAAAATCTTTATGATTATGATAGGTAGACAAACGTATCGAAGTTGCCTGTATATTTGGTCGTGTATGGGGACATTCAAAAGCCGTTTAGAAAGGCGTGTGTTTTATGGAGGTTTTTAAGCACGCAAAGGAAAGATTTCCTTGATGCCTACACTATCACTTCTCCACAGTGGAACTGGAAAGTGTGTTGCCTTGTTCATTTGTCTTGACTTCCCGTTACAGTGGCTGTTGCTTTGGACCATGGAATAGCAGCACATACGTAGCCTCCGATGAATAAATGCATTCGATTTCGGGAAGTGAGCTATGGTGATGGAACAATGAAACAATGATTTATTACGGGTAAAAAAGCATTGCTTAACAATCCCGTGGAATGGAAAATATTGCAAAAATCAATTGCATGATAAAACGAAAAAAGCATTGTGATGGACTCATCATAGAATTATGTGAAGTAGCGGAGATGTTCGCGTATTAAACGTATAAATCCGGCGTTTGGCAAGACACCATTTGATTGTGTTTTGTAGCCCCTGGCTGACAAGTCATAAAATGAAATGTAAGTGAGACAATGCATCGTCAACAATTTTTTTCATATCGCCAGATTGGGAGCAGAGACGACATAATTAGGGAGGGCGTTCAAACGCTGGAACACGCAAAAGGAAGAAATTTCTACGGCATTCAAGCCGGCTATACTGAATTGTCAGTTTTGGAGGGTGACAGCTTAGGTTAGTGTTGTGGTTCAAATCCAGCAGCGGACGGCAAATGTGGTTTGGGTTCTTCAGAATTTGGTAAAACATCATGAGATCCCCCGCAAAGGCTGATATCGACTGCTGTACATTCTTATAGATTTCAGTCTAAGTGGATAAGGCAGGTGAAAGAGGCCCCTGACGTTCTTGGTTGCCCGTCGTTGAGTAGTCTCGAGAGCAACGAGATCCTGTTTCTGCCACGCCTGGCGCGCCTGAGTAGCATATTCCACTTGCGGTCGCACGCAGGCATTAACCATTTGGGGTAATATTGATGGTTTAAACCGACCGAAGTCTGCGAAGAAGGCCGAAATGTTGATTTCCGGTCCTCGTTGCCTTCTCTGCTTGTTTTGAACACCCGAGATCTTTCTGTACCAATACACCCAGGTCACGCTCCTGAGAGACTTTCTCCAAGGTCTGGTCTAAAAGCTTTTAAGCGCTCACCGGCTGGTGACGCATATGTATCATCTTGCACTTCACTATGTTCAATTGAAGCATGTTCCTCTTTGACCATTCGTAAATGCAACCTACGTCATGTGGGAGCAGATCGTGATCTGGCTTGTTACTAATCGCCCGCCATACCTTGACGTCACCAGCAAAAAGCAGGAAATTTGAGGAGATAACTGATGCCAGGTCGTTGATAAACACCAGGAATAAGTGCTGTCCCAGCACTGAGCCATGTGGGACACCACACTCCACCTCAATTGGTTTAGAGAGTGATACCCTAACACGTACTTGAAGCTTTCGGTGGTGAAGGAAGCTGCCAATCCAACCATGTACGGAATCTCCGATTCTGTAACTCTGTTGCCGTTGAAGTAGTATGCGGTGATCAAGGCGGTCGAAAGCTTTGGAGAAGTCTAGCTAGATGACATCAACTCCGACCCCATCATCAACCACTTCCGTCCAACTACCTCGTGCAATCAGTAGGTTAATGGTACATGACAGGTCTTGTGCGGAAGCCATGCTGCTCCGTTACCAAGATGTTGCAATTTTCCAGGTAATACATTAAAGCCTCAGCGAGGAATGCTTCCATCACCTTCGCGAGCACAGGGAGGAGAGTCACTGGACGAGGATCTGAACGACTACCGCCTTTAAAAATAGGGGTGCTAATGCCACACTTCCACATAGTGCGGACATGTTGTTCATAAAAGCACCTATGGAAGAATTGTGACAGTGGTTTGGCTAGCTCGTTGGCCAAAGCGTTCAGTGCCTTCGGGCGGATGTTGTCTGCTCCCGGAGAACTATGCTCACGCAGTAAGAGTAATTCCCTCAACATAATTAATGGGTCAATCATTAAATTTGTAAACAAAGGTGTCGGTAATGTGCACGAAATTAGGGGACAGTTAGAGGACACGAGTTTGAAAACTGGGGCGCATTGTAACCGCAGGGCATTGGCAGCATCTTCGGCGCTTTGTACTATGCCACCTGTTGTGAAAAGCGGAGGGATACTATGCTTCAATTTACTACGCTTATTGACATTCCTATCCAGAAGTTTGTTGTTTGCCATGAAAGTTTTGGCTAGGCACCGTTGATAAGTTACTTGGTGCTTACGCACAAGTGCAGCGCAATGGTTGCGATGGGTCAGGAAATTTCCCCAAGTCTCTGAGTCGGGGTTAATCTTGCAAGCATGCCATGATGCATCCCTTATTGCCAGGCATTTTCAAGTCCAGCTCCTTATAATTGAAGGCATTATTGCGGGACAGAGTGGCTTCGTTTTTGATGCTCTGTTGAGGATGTCGCTGAGTCTATCAACGAAATCTATCCAAATATTTTCAAGAGGACTGCTGTTTGAGAATTCCCACGCATCTGAGTCGACGAGTTCTTACAATACGTGGTAGCGTGTGATTGTATGAGTTAGTTCCGAGTGTTCAGATGGATACTCGGCATAACACACATAGTTGAACGTTATTAATACATGGTCACTGAGACCTTATGGACTATCCATCAATAACTTGTCAACCATGAGCTCTTCATTAATGAGCACAAGGTCCAATATGGACGATTTGTTTGTTGTCCTGAATCTAGTGGGCGTGATGACATAATTGTACAAGGGAATATTAACGATCAGTTCTTGCAAGTCTGCTTTGAACTGGTCACTGGGCGATGCCAAAACCTCCAGATTGTGTAGATTGAAGTCCTCGGAGATGAGAAGGTGGCTGTACCTAGTGCGTGTTACTCTGTTCAGGCCACGGATCAAGCGGGAATACATTTCCGGAGTGGAGGTTGGGGGCGGTAAGCGACAGCTACGTGACATGCGCCGTTGTGTCTTAGTCGGAGACGGCACCAGAGTGAGTCGGTAACATGTGTTTTGAGATTATCAACTATTGTACTTTGTAGATCGCTGCGGTAGTAGAGTAGGACCCCACCTCCTCTACTGTGGCCGTCATTACGGATGAGAGACATTCCGTCTATCTCAACCTCAGCATCATTCACATCTTGGTGTAACCAATATTCGGTAATAGAAATTAGGTCCCAAACATTCGCGACCTGACGTATTCGAAGTTCAGTAATTTTACTGAGGAGCCCTTTGGCGTTAGTGAACATACATGAAAGTTTCTCAAATATAGGCAATGTTTCGGAGGTTGTACAACTCACACGAACAACACACACTCATCGATCGGCATAAATCCACATCAATCATGTGCTCCTAGTCGAAGGCTTTTTATATCCGAGAAGATTTACAGTATGTACACCAAATCTCAAGGCTTACCGAGTAAGCTTACTAAATTGCGACTGCGTACAGGATCCAATGCCTTTAACCTCATCGCCATAACGAAGACATGGTTACGCCCTGACATAAGTGATTTGGAGATCGCACTGTCAGGCAAGTGCATTGTTCGGCACGACCAACTGAGCAAAGTTGGAGGGTTGAAACTCTACTTCCGCAGCGACTACAAATGTGAGCTCATAGAAGCTCCGGTCAGCATACTACAACTGTCCTTTTGATGCCGTCAATGTTTACAAGACGGCAACACTTGCTTAGCGGCGGTCAATTACCGATCTCCTTCGTCCATGCCAAATATGTACTTTTATCTGGCATCCGCAATAAGGAGGGTGGTAATTACAACTTACAGTCACTTCCTTACTACTGGCGATTTCAACATCCACGTTCTGGAATCACAAGCTGCTTCCAAAGAACAGCGTATGCCGCTCTACAATAGTTTGTCTCCAGTTATTTGCCGTATGAGCATATCAGCAATCGCACACGAATCCCTGAAAAAGATAAACCCTAGAAACTGGCTAGGATATTCGTCAATGAAGAACTAACACACAATGAACAATGGAGTGTGGTGCATTCCAATAACGTAGTTTGATGCTCGAAGTTGGGGCTGCTCTAATGCTCCAAGGTTGCGTTTATGTTATGTGTGCTGGGCTGAACTACATAGTTGACATGAGGACAAACCTACACACTAAGCAATTGCCAACCAATAGAGAAATCCATTTTTCCGAAAGCCTGTCGTAACAGGTCCACATGTTGGTTACTCGTTTTTGAGGCTTTTGCCGATTCCCTGGAACAACCCACATCATCCTGAACCAGAACGTCCAAATAACCTTCGGTGACAGCTCGCTGCAGAACATGGGTTTCAAGCCTGTAACAGTGGTTGTTACATGTCGTTTGGAGGGCACCTAGCATTTTTCACATTGAATTTCACTGAACTTTGGATGGACTATTGAGGTACCGTGTCTAGATCACTCTGAAGCAGTTGTCTGTCAGTACTCCCTTGGACCTTACGCCAAATAGTTATGTCCTCAGCAAACAGCAGGAATTTAGATTTAATCACCTGCATATGCTCATTGGTAAATATAAAAAGCAATCTGAGATCTAGCACGGAGTTTCGAGGTATACCACATTCAGCTTGTATGGGGTCAGCGATAGAGCTCCGAACTATGACCACCAAATGCTGCTGAAGGAGATAGTTGGCGATCCAGCTTAGAAGCCGCTCATTGATCCCGTAACGCTGTAGCTTTTAAAGGAGTATCTGGTGAGCTATACAGTCGAATTATTTAGAGACATCCAGGTATATTTATTGGTGATCCTTCCTAGGATGGACTAGATGCTTTCTTCTACAAGGGAACCTGGAAGTACGTGTACATGAATAGCTATTAGATCCCATCCGATTTGTAGGCGTAGTACTGCAAAGATCGGTACTAGGACCGCGATTAAATTTGACGCATACCAACGATATCACCCACCTCATGAGCTCAAACTGCCTTCTTTATACTGATGATCTCAAGGTGTTTAGAGCGATCAAAACAACAGATAATACACAGTAAATTTTAGGCTATACACGTGGACAATCCAGAATCGACTTCGGTTCGATTTAGACAAATATATTTGCTGCGACTAGGGTCCAACCTGGTGCACACTTACAAACTCGGCAACCTGGAGCTTCCATGATCTTCTGGCGAGACGTATTTGTGAGTTTTTTCCAGGTCGACCTACTATTTTCGAATCAGGCCGAAACGATATCTAAGTGGAGCATAGAACACTTGCGCCTCCTGAAGCGTACATTCGAACGATACTACCCTTCAATCTTTCCGCAACCTCTCAGCTCATACATACGGCCACACGTGGAATACGCACTACAGGTCCGGCAGCCATGGCTGAGGAGAGATGCCACCGCCTTAGAGATACCCCAAAATCGGGCGACCATAAAGATCAATAGTCTTTACGTTTTGCCATATGAACGGAGGCTACGAATACTCGAGGTCTTCAGCAGACGGTATCAGTGGCTGCGCGAGGACCGCAGTTTGACTTACCATATTTTGAGAGATCCCAACCACAAGTGCCGCTACTAGCTAGATCTCAGTCACAACAGCAAAGTGAGAGGCTACAATCTCAAGCAGCACAGTGGTTTTGAATGCTGTCGGAAGCTATTTGCCGTATGCATTTTGTCGAACGTGAAATACCATACCGGAATATGTCACATTTGCTCCCACATTCGCAGAGTTCAAAACCCGAGTTAACCTTGCACTTATTTCACTGCACCTTCTTACATGACCCATTACCCACGGATAAACACTAGAGTCTGTAAGAGATTTCACACTCAGTTTAATCCCAGATTTCCTTCCACTTTTTCACTTACAATATATGTACACCAGGAGGAGGTACGATTTTTACCAACATCCTATTTGGCGTTATTCTTTATGGATTTACTTCGGATTTGCACTCTTTAATACGTATACTGGTGTAAACCCGACTTTACTAACAACATTTTATATTTTGAAGTATCACCACAACCATCCTACGCTACCTGGAAAACAGCAGATTTTTTACCTGTATAAAAGCATTGTTCCATTGATCCACTCTAAAGCAGCTCCGGAGAATGCATTGCGGGGTCCAAGTGCAAAGTCCAGTAGATAGTATGGTGCTCAATATACATGTTGCGACCAGTGCGATTCAACAACAAAGAGATGTAGACAGGACCTGTACATGGTCATCCGAAAATCGGCTTCTGTGTGACATAGTGAAATGCGAAGTGCTGAGCATACCCCAGCAGTATGCGAATGGATATCGACTAGGAGATCAACCGCTGCAACATGCCATGTAGGAAAACTAACATGGGTTAATCGTGCAGAGCGACCTATAGCTGCTCGAATGCAGCAGAAAAGGCGTCAAGTAGAGCCAATCGAAACGTTGACATCCTATGGAGGCGTTCGGGAAGTTCGAGCCAACAATGCTTCCACAAATATTGGACGCCTGAGTGAGGCGCTGGGTGGAATACGTGATCCAAGCTTAGCGACCTTGGCGCAACCATGATGCTGCTACGCTCTAAACTCCAAAAGTAGGGCGACGAAAATCCTTAGATGGCGGTTTCTCCTCCTATTAACTCAGGTCTCAATTTCAATATTTGAAAATGGAAGAATACTTGCACTTACGAGGTGAACATATTATGGTGTGCTAAATACTGCATAATCACAATCGCGTCTGTCGCAATCTTTGAAAGTCAGTTACAATACCAGCATATAGAGCCACCAGCTCCAACCATAACCACACAAAATAATTAATATATATATATATTTATATATATATACGAGGAAATATTGCCCCCTCGTATTTTTACCGTGTTATGTGCATATGTGTGCTCGCAATCTGCATTACGCACCTGCTATTATGCAGAAAACGTTTTCAGGATAAAAATTGCGCTGAGCTATCATGCTAAAGTACTTGTCGAAAATCTTGCCGGGAAATTATGCTTCCGTTAATCTAGAAAATCTCCCAAAACACAACGTGAAGCATCTGGAAAGTGTAGTTAATTTGAACTTCAAAAACGCCAAATCTTGTGTACGAGAGAATTTCTTGGCAAATTGTCTGAAGCTTAATCGGTTCCCTGCCATTTCCTGTAAACTCCTGCGCTTGCAAAAGCTGCAGGCAAACGCTAGTAAATAAGGCCGCTCTTTAGCATCTTCCTTGATGAAGTCACAGAGAAACATATACAACATCGCTAATCCTACCTGTCTGTAACATTGGTAGTTGACAAGATAAACATGATATGCTACCTAAAGTTTTTGAAATTTTGTCGTGATATGGTGCACAAGACAAAGAAAAACTGGTCTGGGCGATTCGAGAAAAAACTAAACCCCAGACATATTTCATTTAGTTTTCCTCTTTCTCCATGGACATTTCTCACCAATCTTCCATCTATCCTTGAACTCGCCCACAAAATGAGGCGCTGTCCTAGTGCTTAAAATTTATTGTTCCACTAACAAATATTAACAGCCTAGAAACTCAGGCGCATCTTGAGGTGTTTACAAACAACATACTGGCCAAGCGCCAAATTCCAAGGATAAGGAACAGTGGCCAAAGACAAAACAAGCTGATCTCGCTTATCAGTACCAGTTTATGAGTTCCGGACAAAAGTCACGGCCCAAATCTAAATGTCTGAAGAACTTTGTTGCAGCGCGTACGCGCCGGCCTTACCACAACATAAGTTGACTAAATAATTAGTCAGTTTACTTGAGCCAGTCAGGAAGCCCAATGGTTAATCAGAGTCTAAAGGACACATAATAAATAGTGCAGCTACCGAACAGTATAAAGCTTAAATGCAAGATTCTGTCTAGTATTGACATTGTCTCACAGTTTACAAATGTGCCATTAAAAGCGACCATTCAGATTATTTGTAAATGTGACTGAAATGCATTTGGATATAGGCTTTTCAGTCTCTGAATTGGAAAGACTGCTGCTCCCGTGCACATCGAATGTAAAACTTTATTTTCAACAACAAGGCTATCGACAGGTGGATGGTATCGCAATGTGCAGTCCGCTCGGACAAGTGCTGGAGGATATTTTCGTTGCTCACCTTTAAAATCAAGGCGGGAACGAAATTAACCAAGCTGTGTTTTTTTCGCAGGTATATAGACGACATCCTGCTCATTTGAACTCAAGGGGCCCATCTCACTATACCAAGTAAAATAAAACAGCCAGCATCAAAACATCACAGTGACAGCGAACATGAACAGAATGATAGTTTGCCGCAATTAGACCTTTTGATAGAACGCAGGAACGATGAATAGAAAAATATATCTGTCTACCGCAAACCCACATTGAAGGTTCAGTATTTGAACTTTCATAGCATTGTCCCAAAAAGCTACAAACAGTGACTGGTGCGGACTCTGTACGATAGAGCTAGCAAAATATGCACCCTGACGTGCTCGAACAGGAGAGGCATTTGCTCAAAAGACTCTGACAGAATAGGGGCACCGCCTCTTTTCGTCGCTCAACTGAGTAAGCAGAGGGCATAAGAGCAAGTACCCACCGTACAGAAATCGCAAGTAATGCTGCAACTACCTTTTAAGGGAAACGATGAAGGCCAAGCATTTCAACAACATTTGAACTCCACAGTAACATTGTGTACCGAGAATCATTGTCCGATGCATTGGATGTGGTGCGTGATGTACCACAAGCCTCGGTGATTGGACCTCGTTCATTCTTAATGTTTATTAACGATTTGGTGAGATCAATTGTTTCCGATTTCCTATTTTTCGCTAATGATGTCAAGAGATGGCTTAGGATCAGAGGACCGGACGACCACGAAACGCTCCAGTACGATCTTAGCACAGTGTCAAACTTGTCAGTTCAAAACTCCCTACTATTCAACGTTGACAAATGTCGTATAGTACAATTGCACATTGGATATAACCACACATATTTGCTTGGGACGAATGGATTGCGCTCTAGCTCCCAGGAATTTGACCTAGGGGTGCTAGTACAGGAGGAACTCAACTGTTCAAAACAGGCTGAGGCAGCTGCGAAAAGAGACTACCAGCACGTCGGCATGCTGCGAAGGGCATTCGGGAGATTTGACCCATAAATCTTGCCAATGCTGCACAATTCCTACGTGCGCCTGCATGCTGAATACGCTATCCAAGCTTGGCAAACTTGGTTGAAGCGCGACCTAGAGGCGTTAGAGCCACAAAATAACGAAGAGTAACAAAGAATGTAAAGGGCCTGCTCTATCACTCTTAACGCCGAAGGCTGAAGTTGCTGGGAATTTTCAGCGGATGCTATCGAAGGCTGCGCGACGATCTTATATTAGCGGATCAGATATTGAGTGACCCCAACCACGTATGCTGCCATTTGCTGAAACTTAGCCACAACATGCAGCTCATGGGTAACTGCTTAAAATGGAAGGAAAAATATAGCCGTCTTGCATGTTGACATAATTACTATTCCATTCGGGTTTTCTAATCCTGGAACGCACTCCCAGACTCAGTTGTATCCTCCCCTGCATTGGACGTACTCAAAAAACGATTAAATGTTGCTCTTAGTTCCCAGCATTTTGTTACCGAAACTCCTCCATTGTGGATTACACCAAACATGCTTTTCTACAGGATTTATGTATCATATGGACCCAAGTGAGCGAGCATATTTTAATTTTCTCACGCCTTATATCAGCGACTACTGCACCCCGGTGTATATCTGAACGTTTTACGCTTGACTTTTTATTTTTACACTGACGTTATTTATCAAAGTATTCATATCGGCAGACGTTCGGTAGATGACCCACATATATTTTGATTTCATCCTATTCACCCGAACCATCCTATGGGACGTGTCAAGCCATTGCTTTTATCCCATGATAAATCATTGTTCTTTGTTCAAGTACACACTTACCTCCAAGCCAGCTTTAGGCTGAAACACTTGTTTCTGTACACACGAGGCTGGCTTCATCCGGCTTAGAGCGACAGCCTCAGTAAACCGAAGGAAGCGGGGATTGGTATGATGTAACACAAGTTTAAACGCTGAGTACAGCTCTGTCCCGTGATTCGAGTCAAATAGGTGTTTGCATATCGATGAAGCCGGCGGTATGCGTGAACATGTAATCGGACGAGGGTAGGCAGTATGAGCCACTTCACGTTGTACCCATATTGTTACCTGCTTCTTTATCCGAGAAATCAGTGTTTAATTAATTCTACCTATGTAAATGTTTCCGCAGTCACAAACAAATTGCGATACACAGTGTGAATTGGCACTAATAGACCGAGAATCCTTCGTTGGAAGTATGGACAAATTTCGGGTTCGGTTGATGACGAGAAATCGTGCAGCATAGTAAATTCCTTGTCTAGCCGAAATTATACGCTTAGTTGTCTTCAACGTTGCTAAAACACCTTTAAAATGTAACTCCATATACACTTTCTTCTTAGCTGCCGTGTGCACCAAGTATTTTCGCCCTCGCGGTTAGTTGTGTTTCCCGATAAATCTTCGAGATCAGCCGTTCGCCAATAGTTTTGCGGTAATGAACACTAGCTCATCGTCCAGACAGTCGGCCGTACAAATTCGTCTGGCATGACTAACACAAGTCATTACAAGTGTCACTTTGTACCGCACTGTTGTGATCAGGTGAAGAGCACTTTAAAGCTCCTTGGACCTAGGTGTAAACTTCCGTCATTCGTTCTGCACCTCCAGCTTGTCTGGTTGCACCCACTGTTAGCTATATATGTGCATGTCGGTTACTATTACTGTTACTGATGAGACAATACGAAATGCATGCACCTAATAGCCTTCGTCTTCTTTCCGTGCCATTCAAAAAGGTTGAAGGTAAATAATTGCTTTAAATTTCTGAAACAAATTTTAACGTTTAATGCAAACTTACTCGTGGTTGAGCGCCCAGAGGAGTGATTATCTGAGTCAAACTTGTCAACATTAGAGGCCTAAATTTGCATCTAATCGGTGCACTCACAATGCATGTGAACGTTTCGATGATTATCCGGAGAGTTCATACACTGGTCCCCAAACTCTAGAATGGCTACGAGACATTCTAGACAAGCTACAGCTAGAAGTGAAGCTCCGGCGAGTGCAGGTAGTGGGTGACAATGCACCATATCATAACGATTTGAAGCACATGAGTCAGCCTTTGGCTACAAAGTTGTTACCATTTTTAGATTGACCCCATACTCCCCGCTCCTCAATCCCATCGAAACTGTTTGGCAGGTAGTGAAGGTCCGAGTGAAGAAGGAAATGCGAATGCAGACCGATGAACTTCTGGTCGGCGATCCCCAGAACCTAATGACATAAATAGAATGGAGGTTGCAATTTCTGGAACGCATTACCAGAACAGCAACCAATGAGATCATTATTGTGGGATGTCGTAATGCGATTCGACACAACCGTGAACATTTTCCTGATGGTTTGCAAAAAATGAGGTGATTTGATTACATATCCGGTTCAAAACTTCAGACATCATGCTGTAAATCATATAGAATTAGGAGCGAGTAGTGACACAAGGAAATTCAAGTCCCCGCAAATTATATGTGTGCACGTACGTCCGGTTAAATGTTCGTACAGGGGTTGCAGCCATAATTGAGTTCAAGCCTGCGTCAATGGTATGAGACTGGATTACAATGAGATATGATCGAGTGATAATTGTGACCCACCGTCTACTTCGTACTGGTGTGCGTCGCGCACTACTCGAGCATGAAAAACAGACCAATCAGCGAGGAGTTCAGAATTCCGAAAACTAGGACGGTTAGCAAGTGAATTGCCGGAATGCAGAGTTATGGAATGAGGTCAACAAATCAGCAAGGTATTGATGCATCAAAAATACTTGACCTTTAAATCATTTGCGCGGACAGTAAGCCACAGGTAAGTGGCCGAGTGTTATGCTTACGTCACTGTGATGTCGAGTCCGAGGGCACTTAACCTTGCACGCCTAGCACGTAAAACCAGCGCGGCAAATGGACGCCGATTTACCACACGCCATGATGATCCAACCACCCTTTCTGAGCACGTAGATAATGCACAAGTTAATTGACCCTAATCTCAAAGGAAATAGTTCCGGCGAGATCACCGATAGATTAGCATCCATTGCGTAGCCACTTATTATGCCCCCCGGGGCAGTCGTTCGTTTTCGCCCCCCTGCCAGTAGGTACTTGGATAAACCAACACATCTGTAAACAGCCGTTTAATAGGGCATTTCATAGGATACAACAATAAGCAAAATTTTAAAGTGAAGTTGTAAGTGTTTCCATTGGTTAGTTGGTACAATGCTCGTGCCCAAATATTACAAACACAATTGTAAACAATTAAACATGATCCCAATCAAATTTCACTCCGTCGACTAGGTCTCCTCTTTATGGAGACTATTGCCAATTCCGTGAGTTGTTTCGGGTTCGTAGCTTACTGAAGATTGTTCTCTACAAGCTATGGTGTTAAGAAGGAGCGCCCACTAATGGTTTTGATGATAGCACGAATAAGATAGGTTCGCTAAGATGATATTTACGTATGCAGCTCAAAAGCTCTAAATGTCCACTGAACTTTTTCTTTCCCTAAACTTTCACAAAATACACTAATCTGTTCGTTTCGCAATGAATGCCGCCTTTGCTATATCTTCCTCAACATCCCTAAGCCGGCAATCATGATTATGATAAAGCCGAATATACGGCGGATACGACGCTCAATGAGATTCGCCAAATCAGAGCGGTTATTAAAATGCAGTATTATGTGAGATATTTAATGATTTCCTGGCTGTCATTCCGCATCCTGTGATAACTGCCTTTCGTGTAATAGCCTTAGCTGCTTCATTGTGAGCGAACTGCCACGCTGATCTCATTGTCTCAAACGAGCATTCATCCCATTGAACGCTTCCTCGACCCGATCCTCCTGCCTTCAATGACCTACTCCACATTCCGTAAGAAAACGTACCAGCATGCGATTGGCTCTGATAAATGTTATCGTGCTTGATCTCATGAGTTGACCAGGGATATTGTATAGTTTGTCCCAGCAGTCTTGTCCGTTTTCACTCTGTTAATCGGGGACCATGTGTCAGGCCTTTGGGTGAAATGAGAGCGCACTAAATTGCCAACTTTCCAATAGTGGCTGTTGGTCTATCTGAAAATGTCGCTCACCCAGTCACATGTGTGTAAACTACCGGTGTGATGGCCGTATGCATGCATTGGAGTACAGGTGTACTTTCCAGTCTCGTCCATCTTGAAAACGCTGAATAGGCACGGATGCTTGCGTTGAATTCAACTACGGCACGCCACAGGACAAGTTCACCGATCGATCGGGCTGGTTGCACGGAATGCAGGTGTGCAAAATCAGGACAACAGTGCATCATTACCGGACTACTGCGGTAGAATTGTGGTGGCGCTTGAACACGCCTAAGTGACCTGAGCAAGGAGTGTTCAGTAGGTGCTTCGTGTCATCCCAGCTAATGGCGAAAGGGTTATTGGCAACGCCCGCGTTGTCAGCAATTAAGCTTTCAACAACCCACCTTAGCACAATAGGCATTCCTTAACATTAAGCCTTGCAAATATGAAATGTAAAGTTTTGGGAAAGAAGTCTCGAAAGGCTTTGCTGCCTAAAGACAACTTGTTGCCGCACGGCTTATTCTCTCGTAACCCTCTCTATCTTTTATTCCAACATCGTGATTTGCATGTAACTCAATTACGATTACCGCCATTCCGTTTGCAAATATTGTGTGATCCTGCCCCCTCGAAATTTACATACGTGTGTACATGGATGCACATGTGTGTCAACTAACATAACGAACTACAGGGGGTTTATTTTTTATACTACGAATACCGCCGTGAGTTCACCGGTGTGAACCTATTTTGGTGATTATCTTTTCCATATTGGGAATTTTCTCCCTAATCATCCGGGGGGACTGTTAAGCTTTGGCTTTTTGCCCGTATAAAATCTTTCTTCCATTTTTCTATTTTCCATTGTCTTATCTGATATCAACCGTTAATCCTAAGCATTTTATACGTTCTCACAGTCACCAGCATCCCGAGTTCGTGCAACAAGTTTACTTCGACATGTGAATTCCTAGTTCACCGACCTAACTGATACTGTGCACTCCTATTTCGTTGGTGTAACTTGGCTACTATCTATTAATAAATAGTACATTTTTTCTTCACATTTGTAACCACGATGATTGGACAGATTACTACCATTGATCACACTCAGAATCTGAATTAAATGTACTGCCTATTTTACATTTTCCTCTTAGGCTTGTTTATATGACTTTTCATTATTTACTGACAGCGATGTGTAGAACTCACAAAACGCTTGTTGCAATGCACGACTTGTTAAATAAATAAAAACGAATTAGAAGGTTTATTCTCGTCTAAGCGAGGCACGCCTGCACAGGCATGATCATGTTAAGACTACAAAATGTGACCGGTTAATGTGCAATGTAAAAATGGGATTGTCACATATGTAAATATATGAATGTATCTAAATGTGCGTGTGGGCGTGCTTATATGCGTTTATGGAATTTGTAAATGTTTTTCTGCGATTTGATCGTGTTTGCACGTGTCGTCAGTGTTAAATGGATACTTGTTGGCTGTGGACTTGAAGCGGTTGACCGGATACGCAATGGGTGAGGTTATTTTGTGGCGAGTAACAATCGCCACTTCACAGTGTTGCTATGCGGACATCGAATGAACAAGGACTGCCCGAACTGACCACGTGAAATTATATCGGCTTCAGTTCACCTATTCGTAAGGCATACATTTTACTTATTTCATTCTCATTTATGTAGTACCTTGGATGCTTCGGTACCATTTATTTGGTCCACCGTCCTTCATTCTCACAGTCCAGACCGTGCGTTTAGATGGGTGTCGTCAGCTCGCCTTTAAACAGCAATTTCCGCAGTCACACCAGTTGAATAGATCTGACTCGCTCTCAGATGGATGAATCTGTCATGCGTTCGTTGTCACCGCGTTCGCGGGATGCAGACGCTTTCACATATACGTCCACCGCTGATTAACTGTCTGGGGCATTGCTTAGAATTAGAGTACTAGAAAGTCGGTTGAAAGTTTTCACTTCCAAGGATACAGTAATGCTATCTATGAGATGCATCATAATTTTCTATGCCTGCTTCTTTTGGTGAAGGATACGTTTCAATTGGCTGTGCATAGCGCGATGTAGTGTTTGATGATACATGCATGTCAACTGTGAGGTTTTCCCGGGTTCCCGTCCCGCCTGACACTTTTCATGGAAACGCCTCGGGTGTACTGGAAGCTCTCGCTGGTTTGCCGACAAGGCAGATTGGCCGCTTTAACGGTGACCCGATGCAGTACTGGCTATTTATGCGCAGTTTTCAATCAAATGTTATGGGTGGTAACCATAATCCTGGAGTCAGACCTCCTTCCTGATTAATTATTGTGAAGGGCAAGCTCGGGAGGCGATCGAGAGTTGCGTCATATTGAAACCAGATGAAGCTATTCGTGATGCCATTCAGACGCTAAAATCTAGATCTGGCCGTCCTCATCTTATGGTCAGGATTTATGTCAACAACTTAGACAACTTTGTCTCTCTCGGCCAGCAACTCAAGCACGCCATGAAAGGGAATGATCTGCTTCCACCCATGTGTCAGTCGTTGAAACAAGTTTGTCGTACTTCCGTTAGCATCATGGAACGTCCCAAACATATTGCGTTCTACACTCCGCAAGCAGTAAACCGACTGATGCACCGATTATACATACATTGGGGATCCCAGTTATGCGCGCAAGTCTGGCCTCACCGTACCGCATGGCGTTTGGGTGTCCAGAGAAGCATTTTTATTTAGTCGGGTAGATCCAAATACTCACCCGATTCTAAAGGAAATTCGACTGGTATTGATGGTGTTGCTGTTTAGCATTCAGGAATTTTATCGTCAGTCTATGGGCATTAGTGCAAAGTTTTGCTCTGCCAATGTAGTTTCTCATGAACTTCAGGTATGTGGGGGGGGGGTTCCTGAGTGGATTTGTTGACGTCTCTGATGTTTATATCTAGTCCTTGACACATGTTGTGGATATGGTGGCTAAGGCCACTGGAGTCGCAACTTAAATACAAATAAGTGCCGAAGCTGCATAAGTGAGTAGGTACTTAGAGAGATTCAGCTTCGGTATATCATTCGGAACTGTGGGCATTTGCATCAGTAAGTACCATGAACATGAATACATTAGCGGCTGAATAGGGCTTGTTTTGACGGTTCGCGATGACGGGTGGATCGAAGTTCCCAAATTATCCGATAGTAGTAAACCGTGGAAAGGCTTGGACTTCTTTATCTTCATGTACTGATTAGGGAACATTAGTGGATGATGCGCAAGCCCTGCCGATGTTGCCTCTAGTAATGGATTAATTGCACTTTAACTGAGGTTAAATTTTCCGACTGTAAGCTCTAATAAATACTGATAACCTGAAGGATGTTGCTAGTTGCTTTGAGGCGAAGGGACCTGATTTGCAAGAGCTCAGAGTCTGTGGGGGATATGGATACTGGCACAATGCAAGTAAAGTGTTCCATTTTCTAGATGAAGCAGCATGCGTCCATCAATGCACGAAGTCGCCGCGAAGAAACTCCCAGTGTGTTTCTAGCCGGAAAACTCACTCGATCGACAACTGGCAGAAAGCCGTAGATTGACGGTTTTGTACGTCCTGGATTAATACACCGGTCCTTCGGAAAATTAACGCCCGACATCTAAATAAACGTATTCTCAAACTTCGTTCGACCTCAAATCTTGTATAAATGCTTACGCATGATGCTAGACCGATATAAAATGGCATTTGTAATGCCTCAGCATTGCGTCTTCATTTTATAGTTGTGGGTAGAGAACTGACGTACACATTGCTTTATTGGTAATTTCCGGAGGAACACATTCCTAGCTGCCGTATGTTGACGGATAAATGTTTTGCTTTTCAGGTATTCTAGTCTGGCAAACAATTGTTTTCAATGGTTTATGTGTGGGGCGATACAGCTAACATAAGTTTAGAACACATTGGTTGGATAATGACTGGTTCAGAGTTTGCTTCTAACTAAGTTGGTCAAACGTCAGACAGCAAAACCTTCACCTCATTCTCATTAATACGGATAAAATGAACCCTGCGTTACCACCATCCCTAATCCGATATCAGGGTGACATCTACGTCGGCAGCTGTTCGACCAGGACAGACATTGAAATTGAACACGCTATTTCGCTAGCATAGTCGGGGTTGTCATATCTTGATCACAAAAGCCTCTGCGGTGGTAAGCTTTCTTAGCCATGCACCCTCCAGTTTGCACAAGGGAACCTGCTAAACCACATTGAGCGCATTTGGGAACTATATCCGGTGGCCTAATTCGAATATGTGAGACAGAATAACGTTCGAGTGAAATCCGGTTCAAAGTGAATATAACTAAACTTTGCTTCTCATTAAACGTGTCATCATTATGCCACGGAATGTATGTTAAATCAGTTGAGTGTCCGAAATACCTGTATACAGAACTTCCGGTTGAATTGCTCTTCCTTCTTGCTATCTTGAAGTTTACTGAGGGAAGATCATGCACGGAATGTTCAGAGTAATATGAAATAGGCGTTTTCGCCTGAATCGCCTAAAGAATTTTGACAGGATTCAAAGTTTTGTTATCCTAAGCGTAATGAACCTCATCTAAATACCAAGAGGCATGGTTCAAAAAAGCCTGAGCATAATCGCATGATTTGACCTCGCAACCAGCTGATGCTATTAAAAGTTTCACGTTCTCGACGGTTCATTTTATTCACTAATATCAAAAATACCAGACAAGTCAAAATGCCCTGATTAGGCGTTAGCATTTGATGGCCCATAATAAGTCTATAAGTCTAATAGGCTTAATGGATAGAGGTGCTCATATTCCGAAAGTAAGACGAAACGAGCTTTGTGTACAGGTAGGTGAGAAGGAGCCAACCGTCAAATCGGAACGGAACCTGAAAAATTGTTTGAAAGATCTATCCATCCGTGGTTTTAACGTGCTCAGCCATCTAAATGTCTAAGGCAAGTTGGAACAACTATTCTGAGCATGTATGGCATACCAAGAGTTAACAATAAATTGTGTCTACACACAATATTGTTCTTAGCAAACTCAGCATATCGTTTGCAGCCCACTGTTTCGCAGAAATTTCGGAGCCAATAAGAAAACGAATTGCTCAGCTTAGTCTTAGTGATCGTCTTGCACGCGTGTAGAAACATTAATGATGGAAAGCTAAATGGAAGAAAATATTCTCACTACATGAGGCCCCTTAATACACGAATGTACAGTCGCTAGATACCATAATATTTCAATGCAACTACGTGAATAAGAACAGTGTTCAGTTAAGTATACCCAAACTAAGCATGGAGGAATTGCTTCTGAGAAGCACATACAATATTTGGTTTATTTTCGAGGGCATATATTACAAGCACAGTCATGGGGTAGTAGTAGAGTTTACGTTTTGGAACTGTGTTAGCGGATATCACTTTGCTAAATTTGAAACGGAATCATTGTTACCAGTTATGGTCGTTTCAAACATTATTGAGCTAAATAAACGATATCTTTTGTTTGGCCAATAAAGATATGAGTCTTTATGAGATAATATTATAGTTTCATAGGATGCACCCGGCAATTAAGTTTACCTACGAACTTAAACCGGATGACCCCAGTGGCTTTGTAGGACATTTGCCGCCCCCTTCTCTAGCATTATTTAATCCGTAAACCCTCAGTATCTCAAACAACCATTAACTAGATGGTTTAGGTAACAACAGAAACGAAGAACTTTGTGATATGCGTAGTTCACAATTGCACTTTTCGTGATTTATTGGCAGCAAAAATATCATGAGTAGTGTCTTGCGCATAGCTATTCGAAGGTAGTTCTTTATAAACTTGGAGAACAAACGCTCACAATTGGCATTGCTGATAGTCTGGGTGAGAAGTATGCGTAACCAGTCACATTCTTTGGTAACCTTTTCGCCGTTGGTGGAAAGTCTTAAACTAACAAATTGCCGAACATCTCATTGATATTTCCTGTCAGAGAACAACAACCAACGAACTAATATTATGGTGCAGATAGGAATTGATAGATACAATTTTCTTGTTTTTCAGTAAGATTATCGATAACCGTATCAAAATTCAGCCTGTTCCCTCTCTATGGAGAGAACTGCCAAATCCGTCAGATTTGTTTGTCTTGTTGTTAACCGGAATTAGTTTTTTTATAATAATGAGTTTGGCGAAAGAACGCTCGCAGCTGGCAATGCTAATAGCACGGATAAGAAAGATGCGGAGCAAAATCACAATATTCGGTGCAGATTACCCAAGGTCATGAAGCTGAAGTGTTCCAGCTGTCAATTGATGGTGTCGTTTACTAAATCTTTCACGAAATACTGCAATTTTCTCCGTTCGTCAGGGAACTCTTCTTTTCCTATCTCATCATCAACTCCAATAAGTAAATAGTAGTACCTCTCACCCAGCTTATTCGACGGTGTGAACGAAGCATATTTGTTAGCGAGTTCAGGAACTTGTTGAAATCTACGACATCATTCCGCAGTTAATCTGTCAATTAGAGATAATATTTGCTGTCTCATTTCGACATCAAATCCCATCGACGAGTCAGAGGATTCTTCACCATCCAATTGATTTTCTTACGCATTCCAAGCCCAATGCTTACCCCCAATTCAGAGCACAGTCTTCTAGATTTTATTGCACTGTCCACAGGGCAATTTCTTAATGCTGTGACCTTAATGGAAATTTGCTGCAGATCCAGCCCTTTTGTTCGAAGACACTGCTGTGCATCATTGATTGTTGGGAGAACAGAACTCCAAAGCATCAGAAGCGAAGTAAACGGAAACGATTGTACCGAGATGAGAATTAAAGTGTCATCTGATACTGTAGCCAAATGTTCTCCTTCCTTGCTGAGCTGTTCCAAAGCATTGACGATTTCCGTGCACTACTTTATCACAACGTTTACTGCATCTGCTTGACTAATCCATCTAGGTTTTACAGACCGCTTAACACTTAGACCGGTCACCTGAATCACGACGTTCCAGCGGTAAGTAGATGAAGAAACGAACAAAATTAACCGATCCATTGTACCTAGAAAAATGTAACCGATTAAACTACCGCAGCAAATGCATGTGCACATGTAAGATTAAGGGAATGCTTTGTGCATGCACAAACGTAGGTTTAGGGGATATTACACAGCTGCGTCTTTGGATACCCAATCAGTAACAAACCAAAACAGCAGCACTGTCAAATGCTTGGCCACGGCAGTCATCACTCTGAATTCCATCTCTTGCCAGTTCCTTTAGAAGCAGCTCAGAAATGTCATCCGCAATTTGGCTGTTTTCCATTTCAAGCGGAGAAACGACTCTTCAACTAACACTTCATTTTCATTTATCTTTTAATAACGTAAAACGACGCTCATCTGACTTTTATAAGTAACATCCGGAGTGTCAAAAAAGCAAGCAAAATGCTTGCTTTTCTTGACCTGATATGTGATTTTCGTTTTACCTGACTTGCCAAGATACTCAAAAATTCATTTTGAACTTATGAAGACAAATACAAATAGCTGAAGTTAGTTCTAAGCATAACCGTTACTAAATGTTCACGAAGCACAGGGTCATATATGCCTAACAGAGATTTCAATTCTAAAACATTTGCTCTATTTTCCAGCTCTCGCTTATCATCCTGGATTTATTCTCGGTGACCATGTAATGCCATTTTCTTTTTGGGAAAAATCCTGTGGATATCTACTACTCGAGTTAGAATTTCACGCCACATTGTATTTCCTTTTCTACTAGTACTAGCTATATTTTGTTAATTTGTTTTCCTTTGATCAGCAGGATTTCAAGTTCCTTCTAGTTGCGAAACATCTGAGCATGCACTTCCGGATCCAATTTCCTCCAATACTTGAAACTCTCGTCAGTCGAAAAACTAGACTGCCCCGTCGAAAAAATCTGCAAAGGAAGCAAAACAGGGACATTTTATACGGAGAATGCACCATCCATGTTCGCAATCTCTGCTCACCGTTCCGCCATTCTCGAAAAAACCGTGCATAGTAAGCTTCCTACCCATCGTATTTGTTCCACGTCGAACAACCTCTTTCAAATTATGATCGATATACTGCATTGCAGTACCATCCATCCGAACAAATATTGTGCGCATTTTATGAGCAACTTTAGCATGCTACAGACAAATATACATAAAACCAGTTTCGGTGTCCTTTGTCGTGCCAAGTATTGGTTGGCTTTATCCAATTCTTCAAATCCGCGTACATCCTCATTATCATTGCAGATACTTCCCAATGCGTCGATGTTTTCAATGTAGCTATCTGCTTACCTGGTACCAAGCTTTGTGGTAGCAACTACATCTTAGGCCTCAGCATGATTAACTCTTTTTGTGTGTGTCAGTTGTTTGATGGAGGTACTTCTTATGAATTTTAACAACCCACCTTTATTCTTCTTTGTATCCTCTTCCTTTGCCCTCTTCTGCTTAGGAAATATCGCACCGAATTTCTTCAATCACTTCATTAATGGCTATTTACTGAAAATTCAAACAAATTATAAACTAAGTGCAAACAGATGGAAAGTACACTCACCCATAAACGATCAATCACAGAGTATAACAATATCTTAAAGAAAATATAAGATGCGCTAGGTAATTATATTTACCAACCTTAAATAAAAAGAATAATGGCATAGCGAGTATAAACTCAAAATATTCAAAAGTTAATGATTTGAGTTTGCAACAAATCTGCGTAAACAGCAATCACTTTGTTCAAATGACAGACAATTATGTTTCCAAATGACAGGTAAACACAATAATATCGAATTCATACGCCGCGTTTTATAAAGCAATTCAAGCTAAAGAAAAATGGTACAAGGTATGCCACTTGCGGATGTGTTCCTCGCAAAATCCGCGGCACAATGACAATATCAGCACAAGCTGCAGGTTGTCATATGTTAGTGAAAAGTAGAATAAGGCGTGGAGGATACACGATCGGGTCAAAGTAGAGTGCACATATGTATAAACTAATCACAAATTTATTGCCTAATAAAACTTTCGAAAATAAAATTAGCATAAGAGCACCTCAAAATTATATATCCGGAAAAGTTTATCTGCATATAAGAAAGCGTGTATGGCAGACTATGTGTAAAACGTACATAGCATCAAGAATATCTGGTGTACTTGGGGTAGCAAATTCAATAATTGATATATGGAAATTCCAAAAAGTCTGGTCGGTCTAGTATTTTAATGCGAGACAATGGGTCCCTCCTTCGTGTGAGATACAGCGCACTAAATTGCCGACTGTCCACTACTAGATGTTGGACTACCTCAAAAAGTTTCATCCGGTCACATGAGTGTGAACGACCGGTATGCATGCATCTAGGTGCATGTGTACTTACCATTGTCGTCCATCTTGAAAACGATGGATCATGTGCGGATGGTTGAGTTGGAGTCAACCTACGGCACGCCACAATGCAAGTTTGCCGGTCGACACCTATGGTGTGTTGGGCTAGCTGGAACGGAGACAGGCGTGCAAAATCGAAACAACAGGACCTCATTACCAGGCTATTGCGGTAGACTTGTCGTGGCGCTTCGAAACGCGTAACTGGTCTAATAATGTAGTACGCAGTAGGTGCTGTTATCTCAGCTAATGACAAAAGGGTTAGCAGCAACGCTTGTGTTGATTGTAAAGTATTTTCGAACAACCTACCTCGGCAAAATATACACTCTTTTCAAGTAGACCTTGCAAAGATGAAGGTGACGTTTTGCAAAAGATGTCTTAGAAAACTATGCCGCCTAAGCATTACTCGCTGCCACGTAGCTTATTCTCTCGTCACAATATTGATCGCCGTTTCGGGAAAAAATTGTGGTTACGCTGCCCAATTTGTTTCAGACGTGACCATGAACATTCATTCCAACGTATCCATTGATGAGGAAATATTATATCAGCACGTAACCGAAACTGCATTTATAGGCAATATCTTCCCTTCGGAGATATTTAGAATCACGTATTGAACAAAGTGCGAAAAGCATAGAAGCGAAAAACGAATGTCAAATCTTGGGACTAGAAGGCGTGTTTATGAAATACAGCGTAACAAAGGAATGTACCTTCTGCGGCTGCTAACTTGGTTTCTGTGTTTCAAAACTTTGCTGATCGGAAATTGTTTTTTCAAAGATAGAAAATGCTGCCACAAAGGTTGCTACATTATAACGATCCGCTATATATTGTTTTATTAAGCCTGCCACCGTGAGTCATAGAAAATTCCGATTTACATTTGTTACGCGGAACTTGTAAAGCGTTGTCGCGTGTTGCCTTCTTAATGATTGAAAAACGTTTCCATTTATATATTGTCACGAAGCATATCCAAGTCAGACAGCGGAAAAAAGTGTGTTGATTGCGAATTAGGATAATAATCAATCAAGCCCCCTTTCAGGGTTCCGCAGATTCAACGAGGGCAACCAATTCGCTCAACTTTGATACACATATAACCTACTGCGCTGTAGATGCTGCGGTGATCAATAGGAAAAATTGTCACTACTTTCAATAAAGTAGGTGGAACCCATCAGCGCTAAATCACATTGTACCTAGCATTTTAATCAGGTAGATAATGCAAGAATGGATTTTTGAATTCCAGAGTCAAGAAACACCGGATCACATATGTTCAACTTGATTTCAGCCATCTCTTACCCTATATTCTTTGTGCACGCAAAAGCTCCAGTACCATCCATAATCAGACATGTTTTACTAACCCTTTATCAGATTGACCCGATTCCACATTTCGAAGACTACATCATCCAAATCCACGCTACTTGCGGTTCGCCGAGGTTGTGACTATAAGCCAGCTAAGATCTACGCTGTAGGTGCAGAAACAGTAAGTTTCTGACCTACGGAAACCCCGGTCTTAGGACGATTGTCGCCATTCACTTTATTGCATTTGATTGGTCGGTAACACCCTTGGAGGTATAAGATACTTTCTGGTTATTGTATTAGCGCTGATGAGATAATGCGAAATGCGCGCAGTTACCAGTGATCCTCTTCTCATTGTGTTATTCAAAGTATTGAAGGGAAGTGACTTTTTAAGAAAAACCAAATAGTTTATTTCTCGGCGAGACGAGAGAATGTGATGGCATAGGGAGAGCTCAAAGATGACGTGAATGATTTTCTTGAGACCGGTCTCACTTGTAATTGTAATGTCTCACTGACGTAAATCGAACTTGACATAATATGTGAACCGATGTTGTGCATCCATTCACATGTGACTTAAACTGTACTGCCAAATTTAGCAACACGTTGTGCCCTAGTTCCCTCGCTCGCACGGTCTGGCCACGCTGCGCGACCGTTATGCTAGGTAATGAGAGGTTCTCATGGCTTGTTGCAAGTGTCCATTCAGTTGTGCACGTGGCCACTAGCTATTTTTGCTACTTAGCCCCTGCTTGATTCGAGCGGTGGATCAGGTGTCTGTCGCCACCGTGACAGTGCAGTTCATCGTTGCTGACCCCGCGTGTTAGTTCGTTCTGGGTCTGCGGGGAACAAGGCTTGCTTGCATGACCTGCGGGTTTGATCATCCGGCCACACCTTGGACAGTTGCACTGAGGTCGCCGACCTCAGAATTTCCCACTATGATCATATGGAATGATGAAAAACCAGACCTTTAGTGCAGAACGCATGCATTTTGTCCAGTTTGGTAGAAAAACCATGTTAAAACATACGTGTAAGATGACAGTCCGATTGGAGAGCTTTTCCATTCATTAAGAAGGCAACACGCGACAACGATTCGCATGTTCCGTGTAAAAATGCTGATCCGAATTTTCTATGATACGGTGGCATATCAGATATAATAAATCAACTTAATTCGCATTATTATAAGGTAGCAGTGTTTGAGGCAGCATCTTCTACCTCTGAAACAATCATTTCCAACCAGCAAAGTTTGGAAACACAGAAGCCAATTTAGCAGCCGCACACGGTACTTCTGTTATCACGCTGTAGTTCATAAGCACCATTCCACTCTATGAACTTCAACAGAAATTTGGTAGAGAAAATTTTGAGCCGAGGTTTGCTAGCGCGTGCAGGAAATGTCAGACCATAATTATAATAATATTAATAAATAATGATATCATGTTTCCATTTGCCAGCGATAAAATTCAAGAAAAACCGAAAAAATTAAATTTTGTGTCAGTATTCGCAGACGATTCAAATCACAAGGGACTAAATTTGTTCCCATATGTTATGAGATATCTTGTGCGTCATGGGGTATTATCCTTAATAGACCTGCATTCAATTACTGATGACACATCATGCGCTATTTGTAAAGTTATAAACAATATATCTGCACAAGTTAATAGTACCAGATAATTGTTGGCTTTATGCTAAAGAAACCAACAATAATTACCCTGGCGTACAGAGAAAAAGACCAAACAATGTATTTGCGAAACTGAAATCGCCGAATAGAGAAACACATGTGGGAATTGGTTGCTTGGCTTACAATGTCCACAACATATTTTAAACGGCAGCTGACTGTCGCTTATTAATGTTGAAACAGTTGTGGCGAAAATATATTCCTACGTTTACTTTTACACATTACGTGTTGAAAACTAAAGGAATTCTGTGAATATACAATGGTGGCACACCAATGCATTCAAAGGATACGGGAAAACCAGGTGGCTTTCACTTATGTCAGCAGTGGAGATAATCCAGAAGATAATTTCAGCATCAAAATCTTATTTTTGTCTCGACAGAAGTGTCCTACAGAATCAACATATTTCTTCGAACCTCCATGCCCTGAACTGTGGACATTCTTTACACAAAAATGCTGCCATTATCAACGCAACTTTACTATTGACTAACAACATATTTCATTATTATCTAGTCAATTCAAATAAAGTTTCACCCGTATGGGTGAAATTTCAAAAATTTTACACCTACAATGCAGATCAGTAGACCAAATGTATAACTGTAAAATGATAATTAAAAACGCTTATCGAAAAGTGACGACTTCATGTGGTCGCGAAAGTGCAGAATCACTCCCGTTGTGTTGAATTGTGGGCGCGATACATAAGGCAATATAGAGTTTCGATACGACCTACGTAAACATAAAAATTTAAAACGTGTCCAACTTTTTCTTAGTTGGGATGACAATCATCACATATTGCGTACTTCTTTCTCAGGTCAGATAGGCCTGAGTTTTGCAGTGCTTGGGGTAGCATCTTCTACTTCAGAAATAACAATTTCCGATCAGCAAAGTTTTGAAACACAGAAACCAAGTTAGCAGCCGCAGAAGGTACATTCCTTTGTTACGCTGTATTTCATAAACACGCTTTCTAGTCCCAAGATTTGACATTCGTTTTTCGCTTCTATGCTTTTCGCACTTTGTTCAATACGTGATTCTAAATATCTGCGAAGGGAAGATATTGCCTATAAATGCAGTTTCGGTTACGTGCTGATATAATATTTCCTCATCAATGGATACGTTGGAATGAATGTTCATGGTCACGTCTGAAACAAATTGGGCAGCGTAACCACAATTGTTTCCCGAAACGGCGATCAATATTGTGACGAGAGAATAAGCTACGTGGCAGCGAGTAATGCTTAGGCGGCATAGTTTTCTAAGACATCTTTTGCAAAACGTCACCTTCATCTTTGCAAGGTCTACTTGAAAAGAGTGTATATTTTGCCGAGGTAGGTTGTTCGAAAATACTTTACAATCAACACAAGCGTTGCTGCTAACCCTTTTGTCATTAGCTGAGATAACAGCACCTACTGCGTACTACATTATTAGACCAGTTACGCGTTTCGAAGCGCCACGACAAGTCTACCGCAATAGCCGGGTAATGAGGTCCTGTTGTTTCGATTTTGCACGCCTGTCTCCGTTCCAGCTAGCCCAACACACCATAGGTGTCGATCGGCAAACTTGCATTGTGGCGTGCCGTAGGTTGACTCCAACTCAACCATCCGCGCATGATCCATCGTTTTCAAGATGGACGACAATGGTAAGTACACATGCACCTAGATGCATGCATACCGGTCGTTCACACTCATGTGACCGGATGAAACTTTTTGAGGTAGTCCAACATCTAGTAGTGGACAGTCGGCAATTTAGTGCGCTGTATCTCACACGAAGGAGGGACCCATTGTCTCGCATTAAAATACTTGTTTTTTTGGACTTACGAATCCTTCGCACTCAGATATACTTTCAATGACACACTTGTATTTTGTCAGGTTTCTTATTTACGCTGTAGAGCACATGTGAGTTACTGGTCTTTAGTTATTGCTTGAGTGGAGCCAAGTTAGTTTAATGCTACTGCTTTGCTTATCGTAAAACCTTGATGTTTTTTCACGCGAAGATCTCCCGGAATATATGCGCAGGTTCTATTTTTGTCTGTCTATCCGTAAGTCTCATGCGAATGACGAGGCTGAATTTTTTGACAAACGTTTACCATTTTTTACGATGTTTGAGATCGATTGCGTTGCAATTCTATCCTGCGGTGTATTCTTGGTTATACCCACCTATCATGCTTTGCGATTAGTTGAAACTACGTGAAAGACATGTGAACATTTGGAGATAGTACACGCTGCGTAATCGACGGGGTAGTGTTGTGAGTCTTTGTGTTCACTAAAACCTCTTCCGCCGTGAGGTGTAATCATGCCACTGCGGATTTTAAACGTCGTCGAAATACTGGGTCTACATAATCTCTCTTAAACTGTACTTACAGCACTACTTTCAGTTTCGGTACAGTGGGTATTTTCTCTTCTGCCATATGGTTGCTAAATTGAGTGACGAATCAAGCGAGTACACCTTTTCTGTCAAGGTGTTTTGAACAGTTGCCTCACTTGTAAGAGCCGACCAGGAGTGCATCTTTTCCTAACTTCATCGAAAATATCCCGCATTAGTCCCTGTCTGTAGTGCTTTGGGACAAAGCTATGAAAGTTCAAGTAATAACACTTCCATGTGGGTTTTCGATAGACAAATCTAAGTGTCGATCCATCGTTTATTGCGTTCTATCAATAGCTCATTAGACCTTGCAACCACCACGCTCGCCTGACCGATGTGCACCGCTCTCAAAGCTAGAAAATTTCAGAACGCCTACCAACCTACTCGGTTAGGTAACGATGCCATTTTGAATGGCAGAAATGCGAACCCGAAACCGCTGCAAGTGAAAAGCATTTGAGGTTGGGCGAATGTAATCGAGTGGTTTTAATCGGTCTGGCTTGATCGCACTGTTTAGAATGGTAATATACGAAATGTGCAAATGTGTCCTAACAACAGGTACGCGAGCGAAATATCTCCCAAGGTGAACTTGGTTCTGTACTTTGCGCTCCACCATGTCACTCGTTAAGTGGTTACTTGTCCTAGCTTAGAAGTGCGACCGGTTAATCACAGAAGCCGAGCAGAGGAAAAACGATAAGATTAGTTCAATAGAAGCAAGTATACACCACGTAAGCGTAGCGGCTTCTAAGCAACGGAATGTTGCACAATGCGCTTCCCCTGAACCACAATCAGCCACATCCCCATCTCCGTTGTCTTCTCCAATTTTGACAAAAAGCCGGGCGAAAACAGACCGCACCTACGAGAGTCAAACAGTACTCACAGCAACGAAAATCAGGCAACCCCCGATATGACTGTTTAAGCAAATTTCATCAGAACTGTCATCTAGCATTAACAAGGATGAAACGGCCCTAAACCAACCCTCGGTACCTGAAGCTTAAATGTCTCTTGTCAAGTCAAAGCCCCCGGGAATCTCAGTTACACTTGCAGAGATTGCTTCAAAGGTCCACCGGGAGGCCACCGTTGCGGCGTCTTCCATTGTAAACAGCGTTAATACGAATAGAGGGACAAACAGCAAACAATCAACACTTGTCAGAAGTTCAGAAAAAACAAAAACCATACCTTGTGGATCAACGAAAAAATAATCCAACGAAAGTGCTCGGACTGTTGTATGTTCAAATGTCCCTGAATCTACCGCCATCATATTGCGGAAAACGTTATCGGACTACCAAGACCAATGGAACGCATTGTGCGGGCAGATGAATGTCAAAGCCAAGCCCACAAACGTATTACGAATTCCTCAACATCCGAAATCGCCACACTGTGGAGAACCCAAACGTATCCGAGTAACACTAGTATTTCCTACCAAAGTAGAAAACGGTTTGCCCTCCGCAAGCGCGCTAAAACACGGATTCTGTGAGATACGCATCTATCTTGATGTCTCATGGAGCGCGCGACAATAAAAATCAACACTGAAGTGTGTCGCAGCAAGCAAGACCGCCTAAACACAATCTTCATACACAGCGGTTCAGAACATCTTTCTAAAGAGGTTCAAGACACGGGAAAGCGCGATTTAGTACAGTAAGACTTGGATCGATGTCATTTACCTACATGCTTACAACTGCTGAAAACCTTTGGATTTGAGAAACCGGTCCTTCGATTGGTCGGAAACTACCTTCTTCAGCGGCATTTTCAGGTTCTTGGTCGGGCTGGATATATGATCTAATAAATTTGACTGCAATGTTCAACTTAGGTCATTTTTGGGGCAGCGGTTTTTTCTTGTTCTACATAAAGGACGTTGCGAGCCTTCGCGTCAAATTTCCTGCCTTCGTCGATGACACCAATATCTGGCGGGCTATTAAGTGGCAGAATCGTCATGATTTGCCGCAAAGGGAATTAGCTCTTGCCCTTGAATTTTCGTAAGCGCCTAATTTTGTTCGACATGAACAAGGGTAAAACCCGTACTTGTCCGCCACAAGTCTAATTAAGCAGAGATGCCTGGAGGATACAGGCTGAAAACCACCTCACAGGAAGCAGACCTTGGGTTAGTGATATTAGATGACCTCGGCTAATCGGCGCAGTTAGAGAAGACGTTCAAAAATGCGAACAAACATGTGCGTCTCTTACGTAGACCTATCAAGAGGTTTGACACATCCATTCTCCCCCAAATGCCATTACGTTAGTGAGGTCGCATGTGCAGTACGCGATCCATGCCTGACAACCCGGATTAAGAAGTGACCTGGATGCATTTGAGATCGTCCAACGAAGTGCAACGCGGAAGGTGTAGGGATCGTTCAATCTTAAATGAAAATGCGACTCAAAACTCAATGAATATACAGCGGAATTTATATTCCTCCAAGGGGTGAACTCATCCTGGTGTTTCAGATTTTGAAAATCCCCGGTCACGCTTAACGCTACTTCCAGAAGCTTAAACGCATCATATAATTGTGCGCTAAAAACTGAAACTGGCCACTCAATACAGCCGGCTGGAGTGCCACCTGAACTACTTTTTTGTTTCAAATTCGACAATCGTGGAACGCTGTTTCTACTTTTGTCACTTCTGCGCCCACAAGACCCATAGTTATTAAACGAATTGTCGATACTTTACATCACCTAGATTACATGTTGTGATTGCTAAGCGCTGAGTGAGGACTAGATTCATACCAACATTGTGTGCTAACGAACCCCTTCGAAATAGAAGTGAACGTATACATAATTTTGTTAACGTGGATACTATTATTAGTCCCCGGACGTGCCTTTTACTTTGTTGCAACTTCCTACTGGAATTAAGTTATTCCAACAAACTACCCCACCATACCTCAAGCTTTGGCTTTTTCTCCGTATTATTCCACTCTTCCATTATTCTAATAATTGGAATTGGCAAAAGTCAAAATAAGTTGGCCAAATTTGGTCAGTAAATACTCTGCGATTAATGAACGTTTCTGTATTAATTTGTGTTAACACAACAAAATGAAGTAGAGTATAATGCATTGGGGAAACTTTGCTCTACGATTATTTTGCCTCTTGCAGAAGAACATAATAATTTCTCGCCACTTATTTCACGAGATTTGCCACTTACACCATGATGAGACAGGTGAAGCATAGCTGATACAGGAAATTGTTAGGAAAGAAATAATGAAATAGAGAGGATAAAGAGTCGCGAAGGATTTTAGGCATACATTGAAGCGGATGGAAAATGGCAATTGACACATTGTTGCCATCAGTGAAACTGTGTCCCTGATCTCTCGTGTTTTTAATTACACTTCTACGCTCATCTGGCTGTGGGACGGTATGGCTTTAGTCAGCAAAGACATCACCGATTCCAAGTTTCGTTTCAGATACTTTCCATAAGCGGGCTACTAATTCAAACCAGTTAGTAGACAAAATATTTTGTTAAAATCCAGCGCAAATTTATGAATGACAGTTGCTCATTGGCTACTTGACTACTCTGGGAAGCTGTAAATTAGTACCTCAAGGGAACCATACAGAAAAACAATGAAACATGAAATAAAACAACAAAAAGGAATTACTAATAATGTACATGAATAAATAACATTTGTGCGGCAGAAAAGGAAGTCACATTATGAAGTCAATAAACCTTTACCTGTAAAAGTAACTCAGGTGTGTTTTGGAACAATCATGAGCATGACAACTTAAAAGAACTTATTTTAACTGCCAAACTATAATTGAACACAAAAAGCCGAAAGGCTGGTGAGCTCCATGCGCTGAAAATGATCTATCAATTATTTAATCCATTTTAGAAGGTGGATTAAACGGGACTCATATAAAGTAGTCAATTACATTAAATGCAGGTTATGGACAGAAACAATTTCAGTATGAAGGGCATAGTGCTTTTCGAAATCAAAATATTATCACTAAACTGAAACCTGTTTATTTTTAATATATTTATGAGCATTTTGTTTTGCTATGGAAGTTAACTCATTTAGAATAAAATGTTTAAAATGTGCATATCAAAATATGCATACTAAAATATGAATACGTATATAGACATAATACATCATTTAAGCAAAAGGGGATTGAGCGGATATTACACCCACTTAGGACCCTTATCATACAGATCGGCTTGTATCAGTTATTTGGCAGTTTGTTGACAGCCATCGTAAAACTGTCAGGTTATCGTTGACCCTGCATTTTAATGTGTATACCTACTGCGTGTTTCAATACACTACAAAGACGCGTATTTACTGTGATGTGCAATACTAACATTTTGTATGGGCAGTATGTGTGAGGAGTTAGAAACCCGAATTGTGGCTGGGCAGTAAACGTCCATCTGAATGATTGCCGTTAGGAAGGTAGAAACTAATTTCGAGTCTGTGCAACCGCTGAAGCTCTATTTTTATGATATGGATTTTCACAAGGAAATTCGAAAGGTTAAACTTGCATAAATCTCTCTCCATGAAAGATCAGTGGATTCTTTCCTAAATGTGTTGCCCAATGTTCTCAAATTTCCTTATCATTATGGTATATAGCATGTGGCTTTTGTTTAGACTTATAAAGCACAGATTCCATCTGAAATGGATCTGCTTATATAAAAGATAGTTTTGTGTAAGTTGCTTGCAAGCATACGACTTGCTCTAGTAAATTAAATAAGGCGAAATACCTAAAACCAATTCTCTGACTGGGCAACGCAAGGACAAATGAGTGTCGTTTATGGTAAGAATATCCAGAAAAATACCACTAGCGTGAAATTGTGCATTAAAGTTTCAGTGAAGAATTTTACCTATAGTATTTGCTGCAGGTATTTGGTGCGAAAAATCAGGCGAATAATGTCTGAGTATTGAGTGGATCGTCTAGGAGGCAAAAATATACCCCATGCCCATCCTCAACGAAGCGGAACCACTTCCTGAGAAGTACTTCAGTAAGAAGATCGTTAACGTAGGTGAATAATAAACGCGAACGCAGGACACTACCTATATCTATCACACAGGATATTGAAGCGGCTTCAGATGCGTAGTTTACAATTATGACTACTTGTATTCGGTCGTCGATTATGGAAAACGAACAACAAATACGCGCATTTTAGATACCACAAGCTGTATTTGATGTGGTAATGAGTGGATTAGGGCACGGTAGTAC
>CALYDF020002033.1:0-15118 GCA_944474145.2 Dicrocoelium dendriticum
ACCCATGTGCCGGTGTGACATTTTGAGACAGAACAACAGCTAATGTTAGAGAGTTGGCAATTTAGTGCGCTCTACCTCACCCGAAGAAATAACCGTTGTCACGCATTAACAGAGTACAGTGACCAGCGTAATGGGACAGGCTGTATATTGACCTACTTTCAGGATAATAAAAGAGGAGCAGCGGACAAGGATTGTCCCGATTTATTTGTTTACTTCCTTACAGTTTGCGTTCTGGTTTGCAACAAAGTGTGCATGCAAATTAGGTGGACCACGCTATCCATTTTGTCAGATATCAGGCCCCCTTCATTTCTGCCTGCTATCCGGCCTGCGCCATGCGTTTCTTTAGGCATCCGGCCAGCCAGGCAAAAGGTTTTGTGACCCCTGGCGCAGACCATACAACATTGCGCTCAGTGAAACACCCCGATCCACACATGCTCACTTCTGCTCATGCGCTACTAGCCCAAATTCAATGCTAGCCGGTCCACCACAAAGGTGTATGATAGAAACTCGTCATGCAAAACATTGAGTTCCCGTAAACCACTTTAGCGACCCAAGGAAAAAGCTGCCGTAGCCATACGTTTGTGTTTCGACTAAGCAGTTTAATAGGTGGGTGCCCTAATAGCGCGAGTAAGCCCATTGGTGGGTGGTGGTTATTGCGTAATCAGGAATAGGGTAGTGTTGCCAGTTTCATAAGCTTTTGTGCACACAAAACACCTTAGGAGTCTCCCTTAACACCAACATCTCATAGATGGCAAGCCGCTTCCTACTCCGGTTACGTAGTAACAACTTGAACGAATTCACCAGAAATTCCTAAGAGGATTGGGGATGTAGGAGCCGCGGGTACTGTTCATCATTTGGTGCACTTACTATTGTTGCCACATGGATCACTTTAGTTACATACGGAAATGTTCAGGCGTCCCGTGAATCATTTAAACTGATGAACTTTGAAACACCACGGCGGCTGAAATGTCAGGCAGTGTTCTGTGACAGTTCTGGATGACAACGCCTTTGGGAAGGTGTAGATAAGTTTTGTTCAAGTGGTCGTTTAGGTCCGCGATAGGGTAGACCTGATTTAATGTCAAGCAACATTCGCGACATTATCCTCTTTAAACAGTCAGAACAAAAACCGACATTTCTCGTGACCGTGAGAATTAAGAGCTTTGCTTTTTGAGGATTTGCCGTAAACTTAGTGAAAAGTATTTTTTTGTACAATCTTTCTTCTTCAGCCTTTAGTGAGCACTGGAAATTCTCCTGAAACTGTGCAACAAAATCTTCATGAGCGTGAGTTCGCACACAACTGAGCCGAAGTAGGACAAAAGAAATATATTGCTAAAAGGAAGAAAAACGATATATTATTAGACATGCAAGGCAGACGACAACCAATTGGTCTTATTGTAGCGAGATCGAGACGACAGGGGGGGTAGAAGTTTATTGCCCACCGAAAATGGGCACATGAGGGTCTCACGCGCGCCATCGAATATCGACTAGATTTCCGTCCCAAAACGCAACACAGGTACGGATGTTAGAGACGAGCCAGTCTTTTCGCCTTGGGAGCTCTGACTTGGAAGACCCACCTTCCTGTTTTCGCCTCGATCTCCACTTCTCTGTACCCCATTTGGATCGGCCAGGAGTCGTTCGAGAGCTCTCGACTTGCTTGTTCTGGGCTGTGTCAATTGGTTCCGCCTCTGTCCTGTGGGCTGCGCTAGCGGCGTATATGTCTGATTTATTGCGCTGCCCACATATTCCCGCTCCGTATTTTCGGGCTCATGCTCATCGCTAGCCGTCCTTCTCGATCCGCTCTCAGCTAGCTCCGAAGCGCTCCCCCGAGGCATTCTTGGAAGCGGCCCCTCTACACCCGCCCCTCCTCGAGGACCTTTCTTCCTCTCGTACCATGGTAGCAGGAAAGCAGCATTCACCAAACGTTTCATTCCTCCGCAGTCGATTAAGAAGTTGCCCGCTTTCTGGTCGATAATGGTGTAGGGGCCTTTCCAGCGTCCGCTGAACTTGCTTGCGCCCTGCTCGTCCTGATCCGGCCGATCGTTGTTTCGTAACTTGACACGTTCTCCAATCCTGAATAGCCTCCACTTGTGAGCCTCATGCCTGGCGTCGTAATTTCGCTTATTCCGCGCTTGTCGAGTTTTGGTTTCGCTTCTAGCTTTCCCTCGCAGTCGCTCTTGATGCCCAGCTGGATGTTTCCTCTCACCCTGTTTCGGTAGGCAAGTATCGAGCGCAATCCGTGGTTCTCTGCCTAACAGTAATTTGAATGACGGGACCTTGGTGGTTGATTGCATGCTGGTCCGATACGCGATCAGAACCTGAGGCAAAGCATCTTCCCATGCCAACTTCGTGCAGTTTATCCACGTCTTCAATGTCCGGTTGAACCGCTCGGTCAGGCCGTTGGTTTGTGGGTGATACGGTGAAGTTCGCCGTCTCTGGATGCCTCACTTGTCCAACACTGCCATTAACGCTTTTGACTCGAAGCAGGGCCCTTGGCCCATTATGATACACTGTGGGATCCCATACCTTGCAGGCCCATTGAATTCGAATACTTGCGACAGTCTCGCCTTTTTGGTCCTTGATTGGTATGGCTTCCACCCATCGAGTGAAGTGGACACTCATCACTAGAATGTATGTGTTTCCTGTTCTACTCACTGGTAAGGGCCCAAAGACTTCCAGTCCCCAACACTAAAGTGGCTCACCAACCTCCATCGATCGCATCGGCGGTCCCGGGGACTCCATCTCCCGACTCGTTTGGCAGTTTGAGCACCCCCGAATGTATGCCGCGACGTCCTTCCTCATGGCTGGCCAAAACACTCGCCCACGCAGCAATTCAAAGACCAGCTCGAATCACATATGGGCGCCATCATGAGTTATATGCATCACACGTTCTCGCTGATTTGGTGGAACAAAAGGCACCTTTCGTCTGTCTACCGCTACCACCACGTTATCGTTTTCGACCATTAACCTGTCCCAGATCTTGAGGAGTTCCTCCACCTCTTTCGATGTGGCCTCCGGTTTGGTGCCTGCCTGTAAGTGAGAGCACAACACATTCATGAGTTCATCTGTCCTTTGATCTCCCAGCAGGTTCTTCTACCCCATCGCGATCGCACGCACAGGTATGGCATTGTCTAGAATGATGTCGTCCAAACACGGGCTTGAAAACATATCTGGCAATACATTCTGCGTTCCATCCACGTGCTCAATGGTGAAATTGAATTCCTGCAATCGCTAGGCCCATCGCGCAAGCCGTTTTCGCGGGTCTTTCGTCGTCATCAACCACGAGAGCGGTTTGTGGTCAGTGACGACCCGGAATTCATTCGCCAGTATGTAATTTCTCCACTTCTCTAACGTCCACACGATGGCCATGCATTCTTTCTCCGTTGTAGATTACTTCTGTTCCGCCCCCGTCAGCACTCTGCTCGCGTACTCCACCACCCCAGCCGGTGGCTGGGTGGCAGCTGGGTTACGCCCATCTCCCTGCTAAGATCCAGGACACCAATCCGCATGAGTCCGTGAACTAACAATGTGCTAGAATTGCTGCTGTTTACGTGATCATTTAACCAAAGGCTTTGGCTGAGGACCCGGGTTGCTTTCTTGTCATTTGTGGGCGCCCTGCCATTATACTAGCCCATCCTCTTCGGAGGTTAGCAAGTGGTCGTTGGCCCTCTTCCCGTAAATTCTATCCATGGGAGACAACAGGTCTATGGGTTATAAGCCGACAGCTCGATTGGCGCAGAGCACGACCGCCACATAGTGTCTCTGACGGTGGGAGGGCACCTCCGGATATTCAATGGTTTGCTACTACCCGCCGCAACTCAGGCAGCCCCTGGTCAAATTGGTGCAAACCCGCAAAAACCCACCTGCGTCCGGCCGTGGTCGCAAGTGTATCCTACTATGGTAGAAGAATATATATAAATCCTTCCAGTACCTCAAAAGTTTCGTGTGACGGCCGTCAAGCCTATCCCAAGCTTTCTCTGCAATCACATTCCCGAGCTGGATCTGCTCCACACTGCCTTGTGGCTAAGGCTAATGAGCCAAAAGCTCAGAGTTTAATCCCTTAACGAAACGTCCGAAGCCCAACGACTACCTAGCGTACGTTTTCTCGCCATTGCAATCGACTCCTGCGCGCAAAACACTCAGTATCGGGTGTTGGTACCTGCGCACAATACATGGCCGGAACTCCAGCGCGCACCCGCAGCGACTCATCTCACTCATCGCGATGGAACTGGCGGGCTACCAAATCGATATTGCGACGCTTCGTGAAACCCGGCTATCTAAGCATGCTAATTGCGTGAAGCAGGTACAGGTTATATATTCTACTGGGTGGGTAACGTTGGTTAGCACCACGTGAACATGGGTTCAGATTCGCAATATTCGATCGCCTCCATGGCCAGCTGGTGGGTGAACCAACAGGCATCAGCGCGCGACTGATGACTGTTCGCCTACGACCCGGAATAGGTAAGTTTGCCGCCTTTATAAGCACGTGCGGTCCGACCATGTGTTAGCCTGATATCACGCGCGATCAGTTCCTCCCTCAGCTATCCTCCGTGATACTGTGTGTGCCACTGAGCGACCGACTATTTCTGCTGGGTGATTTCAACGCGCGCGTCGGTCGTGATGCATCGGTGTGGACAGATGTTAGCGGTCTGCACTGCATTGGTTCAGCGAATGGGAACGGTGACAGGCTGCTCTCACTATGTGCCACTCACGGCCTGAAATCACGAACACACGGTTTCCACTGAGTGCGAGTGCTATAGCAACTTGGACATACCCACTAAGTGATAACGCTCACCTGCTCGACTATATCATGCTGCGTCAGAGTGATCTGCGTGAAGTGCGCATGACACGTGTGATATGTGGAGCTGAGTGTGGCACTGATCACAAATTGGTGCGAACCAAACTCCACATATATTTTCTTAAATCTATGTATTGCGCTCGCGCAGTGAATCTACGTAAATGTAACATTGTCTCCCTCGGTAATATATAGAAACTTATTGAGCTGTGGAAGGCGCTGGCTGCCCGCCTGTGTAATGTGGACTGCACAGCCACATTGGGCGAGCTGTGGCGCCACATTCGCGACCAGGTGAAAAAGCTGCCGAAGAGATCGTTGGGTCCGCAAAAAGTAAGCTGCCTGATTGGTTTAATGAGAACAATGCGACGATTGGCGCATTGGTGTCTGAGAAGAATGCAGCATTTCCTGCACATGTGACCGACTCCAGTGACTTGGGGAAGAAGACTCAGTTTTGCAAACTTCTACGGTGACTGACCCGAGAGCTCCGTGGCATTAAAAATGCATGGTGGACGGAGAAGGTGAAGCAGATGGAATGCTGCGCCGAACGCCGTCAAACTGGCATATACAAGCATGCATAGACAATATACAATTCGTACTGCATTACCTCTTGCCACAACTCCATATTATCAGCCACAAGAATGCGTTCCAACACCTTATATCCTAATATCACTGTAGCCATTTTCATAGAGTGTGAAACCGAAGACATGGAAATTGCTTCCGATAAGACTGCTGACCCTATACCCTGAGTGCCTGCTCATTTTAGTAGAATGACTAGTGAGCTGAAGCGAAGAAGAATAAAAGTGGCTTCTTACGCTCAATTGGCTAACGCCGTAGTTTTCGCTTACCACTTCAGTTTACGGACGGTGTGACTACGACGGCATCAGTTAAAATTTGTGAGGTATTGCAAAAACTGCCACCGTGCAAATACTGCGCGCCACGATTAACCAATCGCCCGTTAGAAAAGGCAGTCTGACGGAGCCAAGCCTTGTTGTCTCCTCCTCCTCATCATCATCATACACAATAGCTAGAGGTGGGGAACACCTCAGCTAATGTGCCGCAATACATAGAATAAAGGAGAAAATAAATGCAACTGGTGCAAGTTGCCTGAGATACCGGTAACGGATGGGCATCGTTTCGGTAAGCTACCAGCCGGCTGCTGTGCACCAAAAAATTACTATGCAAAGTTACATAAGGCTAAATAATGAGATCGTGGTTGGAGGGGGAGGCTACGAGGGATGGGGTGGGACAAAGAAACTCACAGCACGAACGCCACTGAGGTCGGCTTCTAGCCATATAAGCAAGTGCGTCCAACCAAACGTGTTCATCGTCTTTCGGACCCAAACCAGGAAGCCGAGACGCTCCAACCGAGGCCAGTTCAGAAGTGAGGGCCTTCATTCCTCTCGACCAAGTCATCGCTTGGCCACTTCTCTTCATCCATCCTCACCCCGGCGCGCAAACAACACACGTCGCGGAAGTCGGTGGGCTGACATGCGTAACACGTGGCCGAACTATCGGAGCCTGATGCTTGAAATAACGGTGCTGAGCGGTGCAGTTCCTTTTCCTGTGCTATAAACAAGGCGTTGAACACGTTGTTTACTCACACTGGGTTCCCACTAGGTGTGAGCTAAATTACGAAGGCACCGGTGGTCGAACGTAACTAGCCTCTTCAGGTCCGCTGCTTTAAGCGGCCAGGTTTCACAACCCTACAGTAGGGTCGAACGTACTGCTGGGTTGTCTCCTAATGCAATACAAATAACGACGTATGAATTGGACTCAGGTACTCCAGGCCGGTGATACACACCATTCCGGAAGTCACAAGCGGCTCACAAAATGCGACTATTTAAGTGATTCTGAATGCAGGTGGAACCTCTATGTTCCATCCAGTGGCTTGACTGCTATCTTCAAGTCTTCGTCAATCGCATCACAGGACAACGAAACATGTTACTTTGCTACAAAAACTGCCGTATTGCTAAATGCCACATTATCAAAGAAGGCAGCACGGCACGGCCAATAACTAGTGGCTGCGCACGAAGTTCAGTCGCGTAATTCAGGTAAACTAGCCAAGCGTTAACTTCAATGTGAATCACGGTCCATTACAATGAGGTTGCGAGTCGCAGTACAATCACACAATGTGTAGCCTAACCTTGACCCTCCAACGAGTCATGTACCGTTATTCCAAGCGTTGCCGGCCGTGACCCGGTAACCAAAGGCGTAGAGCTTTCGGCTACTATTCCAATTGTCGCGGGACCGAGGCTTGCTGTCTCGACCTGATGAGATGAAATTACATCGAAACGCGTCGTAGTTGTGCAGTGTTTTCGGGTGGGCAACACCCAGTTTCTAGCTGCTTTGAGTACGGTCACAGTGATCGCAGTGACCAAGGTTCACTTCAATATGAATCACAGTCCAATACATTGAGAATGCGCGTCGCAATTCAATCATAAGCTTGACCCTCCAATTAGTCATTTACCGCTGCACCTATCGCTACACTTTGGGAGCCGGTAACCAAAGTGGTAGGGTTTTCGTTTATTATTCCAATGGTCGCGGGTTCGAGGCCTACTGTGTCCACTTGATGAGATGCAATTACATCGAATCGCGTCGTGTTTGTGCAGTGTTTTCGGGCGGCCAGCACCCAATTTCCACGCACACACTTGTTCGTTTTTCAACTGAGGCACTACCACGGCATAGTCAATGTGACGAACGCGTCTGTTGTTACAGACATTTTGGGGCCCAGTTATTTGATGGCCACCGTTTCTCCCTATCGTAAAACGAGTTCTTCACATTGGATCTGTCGTTTTAATAAGCCAGCTGACAAATGTACAATGTGTGTGATTGTCTACATGTGTGCCGATGCATGTCTTTTTTGTATTTGCTATCTCAACTATATTTGATCTTTATTAAGCTATGTACATATGTTTACACGCAATCTGCAGTACGCATTTGCTAATATACAGATAAATGTTTTCGTATATTAAACGTGCGTTTCTATTATGATAAGGTTCTTTCTGAGAATTGATTAATCGTTTCGGAAGCTTCATCTGGTGTAAGTGGCCAGGAACGGAAACAGTGGAACTATGGTAAATTACGGGCAAAAAGGTGGATGCTTAGCAGGTTCGGTAGGATGGCCAAAAGGTGAAGCACAACATGGTGAATAGAAATCAAAGGAATACAATGGAAATCCTTTTGGTGGTCTCATCACATTGTTAACAAGGAGGCAGACAGAAATAGACAACCACAATTGTTTTGGTTAATTCTGGCTGTGCAATGTTCGTGACAGTATATCGTCCATCGAGACACACATTCTATGTCTTGTAGTGTTGGTGGATTGGAGTAAGATCAACGGTTTTTAAACACAGGTAAAGTGTGGGCGGAAACAACGTAATTTGGAAAGGCGTTTCAAAGATGGCACACACGAAGATAGTTCCTTCGACATTCTATCTTGCTGTATTGCTTGGCTAACTTGAACTGATAGCCCCTCAAATTCGTATTTTGGTTCAGATGCAGTAGGTGACGGAAGACGTGGTTGAGGTTCCTTAGAGACTTGTAGGCCACATTAAGGTCACAACTTAGGCGCCGGTACCGGCCACTGTATAATTTTAGAGTCCTCAGTCTAGGTTGATAAAGAGGATTAAACAACCCTTTGACGTGCTTCCTCGCTCGTCGCCCTGCAGTCTTGAGCTTTGCAATATGTTGATTTTGCCAGACCTGCCAGGTCTGGATTGCGTATTCCTCATAAGCCGCACATATGTGTTATGCAACTGCGAACAGACTGAGGAATCAAACCGCTCGAATACCCTCCGCAGAATGTCAACATGCTGATTTCCGGTCTTTGACGTCATTTCACATCACTCTGAGTAGCCCAGATCAGCTTCGACTAGTACCCTAAGTTTGCGCTTGTGGGTGTCTGATTGCAGAACTTGATCTCCAAGCTTGTATGTGATGTTCGAATTGTGGCGAATGTGAACCTCCTTACACTCCCCTGAATTGTACTGTAGCAGATTGTGGAGTGAACACCCATACACTCCGTCCAGGTCTCGCTGGCGTGCATCGTGATCAGCTGGGTCGTCGATTGTCCGCTACATCCTAACATTGTCAGCAAACAGCATTAAATCTGAAGCAAGCAAATGTGTAAGCTCGTGGAACTCCACATTGGACATTAATCTGGTCGGACAGGGCAGTCCGAAATTTGAACTGCAGTTGACGATCATGCAGGAAATTTTTCATTCACATAAGGACAGGTTCACCAAGTGCTTAGCTTTCGAGCCTGTGAAGCAGTATGCAGTGGTCCGGTCGGTCGAAGGCTTTGGAGAAATCGAAGTAAATGACGTTTGTCCCTCTGCCTTCACCGGCCGCTTCCGTTCAACTACTGCTTGTAATCATAGGTTAATAGTGCATGAACGGTGCCGGCAGAAAACGTGTTGCTCGGGTGCTATGATGTTATGGTGTTCTAGTTGGTCTACTAATGCCTCAGCGATGATTGTCTCCATGACCGATAATTTGTTAGCAGCTGTGTAACTGGAAGTATTCTAGACGCTGATGAATTGGTCAAGATATTCTAGCGGTCAGAACGAATGACCAGGCGGAAATAAATAGTAAAAGACGACGGACTGCTTGGTGGTTCTACATCTCTGTTGATTCTCGCTCGGCTCGGACAAGAGACGATCATAACCGGCTCTGGTTTTACCTTCCAACACGGATAGCCTACAGTGGACATAAATGTACCATTTTCCTGCTAACTTGAAAAGTTGCTTACGCAATCGCTGTCTTTTTTGTGTTATCCTTCTTCTATATCCCGCATGTAAGTCGCACTTGGGTACAGTTTTATTCTAGAACGATTAATTACTGACTTTTTGCAACGTGGTATCTTTACTGTACCTGCCTAGAATGTATGAGCCAAACCTAACCTACCTTTATTGAGCTCAAATAACTCGGTTGTATTTCGTGATGAGTGCGTTGTTGCCCATTACAAGGCTGTACTCATCATGACCTATGCTATTCTATTCTTGCTACCTTTTATAGTGAAGTCTGGTATGGTGACATACCGAGACGGTGAACTACGGCATCTTTCTCTTCGTATTATTATTATCCAGTCGCGATTCATATCACCATGCTATTGCTCACCAACCTATGCTATCTACATTCTGCTCCTTGAAATCGATTTGTAGATTATATAAACCCAGCTTGACCAGCTGCACAATGCAAAGTAGCACGACGCTTAGAGATCCGTTGCGTCGCAGAATAATGGTTCAGTCCATCCATGAGCTCAATCGTAATTGACGTGCGAGCGGTGTCCGAGCGAATTATGGGCTTGATACGGATCAACGCTAGGGTGACCAATTATTGTCTATGTTTCCAGTTCGGTGTATAAGTTTGAATCAAAAGGTTATATCGCTTGCCCGCTTACAGTACGCATAAAGTGTAAAGTTTGACACGTGGAATACAATGCTCAACGATTATCCCTTGTGCAACCACATTGGACTATGCAATCGAAGAGAAATTTCCATGGAAATTCTGTGGCAAGTGAACCATCCACACAATTAGCCAACTAGCGATTATGTCCTTGCAGACAGTTCATGTTCCGCTCCGCTGGTTAGTAATGTGAGGGAGCATAGTTATAGTTCCAGTTGTTCCTCAGCCAGACTGAATTTACTGGGGCTTATGAAAACGCACGTACTAAGCGGATGGAATGCGGAAGCGCAGAGACACCTATCAGAAGTTTCATTGCACATGGCCAATCTGTTGCATAGCCGAAGTGAAATGTCAAACCCAACGGGAATGGTACGTTAGTGTATTTATATATTACATCAGAAAGAAACGGGCGCATAGCGACACTCGTTTTATGAGCAGCAAATGTCTGCATCCGGAGACGTATGATGCAGATCTTTATCAAATAGCTTATGATAACAACAGATTACACATGGGTATGTACAAACGGTTGAGTAGTTAGACATTTGCACACAAAATGCGTACGATGTTTGGAAAATTACATGTTTGACAGTGGGCAGCGGGACTTGGTTGATGTCACCTGTCAATATCAAAGGTCGCGCATCAATCGTTCTTTGAGAATGTGCACGTACCTCGTTTAGTTATCCTTTTACCTAGCAGTTGCTTCACTTTTGCTATATCGAGTGCTTTCAAATATGGATACCCAAGATTTAAGGCTGTCAGGTCTGTATGTTGAAGAAAACATCAACAGTTCCTATCGAGTACTTATTCTCATGCCTGCGAATGTGTTTGTTATCCTGACCTCCAAACGAAACTCATACACGTTTGTTGTACCATTGATCATGAGGTCTAATGTGTCTCTATCCAGTTTGTGATAGCTCCACTTCCTTTTGGATAAACGCATGTGAATACGTTGTATTGGAACTGTCAGTGGACACAGACGACCTTAATCCATGTATATATGTATATCGAATGAATCCGAAGAGGATACTCTAACCCCTTTTGTACGACAAACTTAGTGCAGGGAGACGGAATTTGGGCAAACCGAAAATAACATTACCAGAACATGAAGAAGGTGAGTTTATGACAAAATCATATTGATTACCGGTGTTGCGAATCCAAGTCATCTTTTGATCAATGCGAATACCGTAAACTACTAAAAAGGATGTTTGCTCAGGTGCAGAAAAAGGCATTATTGCACGCGGAATAGAAGCATCATGAGTACGCTCCCATTCGATTTACCGATCCAGACTAATAAGGCAGCGTATGTGCTACGTTTGCCTGTGTGGTGAGTAATTTGCACTTCAGAAGTAGATGTTGCTTGAGAGCCCCGGTGTGTATGCGTCTGATGTGAATGTTGAAAAGGTGCCTTCCTGCCCATTACCCACTACCTCGTCCATACACGCTCCAGGATCAGTTGGTCGTTGCTGGTGGGGACGGGGTGCACAGTTCTCGTGACGGTGCTAGGCTTAAAGAGTGGTTCCATACAACCATTGTTGAGCGGACTACGGTCCAGCCATGTGTACGTCTGGTGTGCATGATTTTTCAATTAGGCCGGAATGCTTCTGTTCTGCTCGTTAAAACAGTGTTGGTCGTCTCCGTTGATAGAACGTGGATCCCATTCACATGCCTCCCAGTCTTATTCCTTTGGGTTTACACCGGATATGCGGTGTGTGCATGGAACTGTGGGTTGTGAAGCGCAAGCCAACCATGGCCCTCTGTAGGTGCAGGTGTCCTGTGACTGTCCCCTTGGAGATCACATTGACAGACAAATCCGGATACGGATGCCGCTAAATCAAGTGGTATGTACCACGTTCGCGACCAAGTGACAGCGGTTGCCGAGAAGAGCATCCGGCGCGCAGACTGTAATCGGTCTGATTGATTTGATGCGAACAATGCGACGATTGGTGCATTGATATTTGGGAAGAATGCGGCATTTGCTGCACTTGTGGCAGACCCAAGTGACTTGGGGAAGAATGGTCACTTTCGCAAACACCGAGAGCGACTTCACGAGAGCACCGTCGCATTAAACATGCCTGTTGAACGGAGAAGTTGTAGCAGCTGGAATGATACTCCGAACGCCGCCAACACAAGGAATTCTTTGACAACTTGAAGGCTATGTATAGATCGAGATTGATACCCGCTGAGAACGCTGATCGATCGTAGTTCGGAGGCTCCTTCACACAAACTGCAGACATAATGCAGATCTGGCGGAAACACTTCGACTGTGTCTTGAACAACCGCTCGGCGATCGACTGGTCTTGTTTGAACGGCCCGAAGCACCACGATGTGAAGGCGAGTCTGGCGGACACGCCGACGCCGGATGAGACGCAGAGAGCACTTGCTCAGCTGCGAGACGGCGAGTGTGTCAGGGCCGAAGGGATCCCGCTTGAATTATTGAAACACGGCGGACCCGCGTTAGTGACTGCGCTGCACCACTTGGTGCAACGCGTTTGGATTGAGGAGGAAGTGCCTCATGCGCTGAAGGATGCCCTTGTGCTTCCAATATACATGGGCAAATGGAGAAAACATTGTTGCACTAATTATCTTGGCATCGACTTGCTGAGTTGTGTGGGCAAGGTGATTTCCTGACTCCTGCTCAACCGCCTCGGCAATCTGGTTACCGAAGCGAACGTGGCAGAAGATCAGTGTGGATTACGTTCGGGTCGCAGCGCTATATATATGGTGTTTGCGGCTCGTCAGTTGCAAGAGAAGTGCACAGATCGACTCAGCCGTTATACTCACCTTTGTTGATTTCACCAAGGCATTTACTACGGTAAACCGCGAGGCATAATGGCTGCTGTTGGTTAAGTTTAATGCGCGCTTGTGTTTGTAATTTTACTTGTATGTCTGCACAGTGGTATGTGGACGAGGGTGCAGATTAGTGGAGAGAAACCGGATGACTTTGCAGTTATCTGTGGCGTGAAGCAAGTCTGTGTCTTAGTTCCTACTCTTTTTAATACATATATTCATGAAATGAGGTCCTGTGCCTTTGATGCCGCCTGTGCTTACGGTGTTCATGTGAGCACCGTATTGATTGTGGGTTGCTGAACATCCCTCGTTTCGGTGAGAGAACTCTAGTCTGTGAGACAACTATCCGTATGTTACTGTTTGCTGACGACTGTGCGTAGTTTTCACACAGCGCGGATGAGTTGCAGCACACGACTAGTGCTCTGGCTTCGACAGCGGCCAAATTCGGGCTCACTATCAACACAAGCAAAACTGTCTGTCTCTTTCAGCCTTCAATGTTGCCGCGAATCAGCATTGGTGCTGAGGTATTGGAAACCACTTCCCACTACTACTATCTTGGGAGTGCGATGTCGACTGATCAGCAGCTACACGTTGAGCTGCGTATTCGCATATCAAAGGCAGCGGTAGCATTGGGGAAGCTTGAGTACCTAGTGTGGAACAACTACCAGCTTACCATTGGCACGAAGCGGGTGGTGTACAAATCCGTGGTGCTGTCCGTTCTTCTATACGGAAATGAAACCTGGACGTTGTACCGGAGGGATGTGTGATCTCTCGATCTTTCCATAAGCAGTGTTTGCGACCGATTTTGCTCATTAATTGGGAGGACAGAGTTGCTGACACGGACGTTTTGCGACAAAATGGATAGATGCGGTGGACTGCATACTTTTGCTGAGACACCTGAGGTGGCTCGGTCATGTGAGTCGTATGGATTCGACGCGGATACCGAAACAACTATTATATGGTCAGCTGAGTACTGGGAAGCGGCATGCGGGGAAACCGTTACCTAACCAGGACATGATCAAAGTGAGGCTTTCACGATCTAACCTTGATTTCAGGTCATGGGAAGCAAAGGCGGTTCATCGGCGTGCATTATGCAATCTGATCGCGAAGACCGTTGCCGATGTGCAAGAGAAATCCCTCGTGAATGCAGAGAAAAAGCGGCAAGTGCGGAAGCGACAGGAGCGGATGGGTTGTAGTCCATCAACCTCGAGCGCATGGTGCTGCTGCACATGCGGCTGCGAGTACCTGCGTTAGGCAGACTTAGTAAGCCATGAGCGAGGCCACTCTTGGCAAGCACAAAAGCGACGACGTGTCATACAAAGAACGTAGGCAGAACCAACGCACCCTTTATAAGTACGCTGCATTCGATTTACTAATCGCGTGCTTGCTTGCTGAGTCTATTTATTTCAAGTGTTGGGTTTGCTACATTGTCCTAATGCTTTGTTAGCTCATATTAATGTATATCTGAACTATCTTCTATAAGCTTACACACGTCTCTTAAGCTAATTGTAGTTTGCTTTGATAACATTTTCGCCTTTGTGGCATTTTCTTAAGATATATTTGCTGACGCTTAAACCATTCGTGTTTGGTACAACCAATTTATTTCATACGCTCATTTAGTTCGCCGTATATGTATTCATTTTTCGATTTATTTTATTTGCTATTCTCTTTTAAAGTGATTGGATGTTGCTTGATGTCGTTGATGTGGTTGCTCTTGAGATGCATGTTGACAAGGTGCCTATCTGTTTATTAACCACCACCTCTTCCAAAATATCTCCAGGAGACCGATGTTCGTTGCTGAAGGGGATTAGGTGCACGGTTCTTGTGTCCGCGTTAGGCTTAAATAGTGGTTCCATGCATTCATTGTTGAGCGGACTACGTTCCATCCACTGCTTTGTGTGTGCTTGATTCTCACAAACCGTGCATAATTTTGCCTGTGAAGGAGTGTGGGCCGGTTCCGTTGATGAAACCTGACTCCTATTCACATAATTTCCGGTCTTATTCTTTCAGGTTTACACTTGATATGAAGTGGGTGGATGAAGCTGCGGGTGCTGAAGCACAAACCAACCATGGTCTTTCTGTAGGTGTAGGCTTCCTGTGACTGGCCGCAGTGACATTCTAATCCGAAACCGG
>CALYDF020002034.1:0-13820 GCA_944474145.2 Dicrocoelium dendriticum
CAATATTTAAAAGACGGTTGGACGATGCACTCATCCACTTACACTTTGTTACTTAACACTATGTCTCCATCCTACACCTGGAGGTTACCCTGGAATTATTTGTTGTTAACTGTGGGTGTTGTGAATCTAAGTGGATCGCAGGACTGCAGCGAAGAAAACGAGAAGTCCTTATTTTCGTATTTAAAGTATTAACTACTTTACTATCCTCTTCATCATAATTGTTATGTTGATATCCCCACCAACTATCCAACGGGGATTGTAAAGTAACGCTTCTTAACCCGTATAAATTCATTGTTCATTGTTCGTTGTTAAAATGCAAAAAAACTTAGGAAAGTTTTTTCACGCATCGGTTTTTGCAGTATTTTGCTGTTCCTTTAGGTTCTCCTCAAGAGTAAGCCTTAATTGTTCTCCACTACAAAGTGCAGTCAAGTAACTGAAATCATCATTCGTGGTAGACCTATAAAAGAAAATACTTCGGATAGTTGTGGATGTTTCAGCCAGTATCCCTTCTTTTATCAGCGCTGGTAATTGCTATCAAAACCGCAATGCACATGAATATAAATATTAAATCTTGAATGTCTAGTAAGAGGAAAAGACTAAACGATTTTTTATTCGGGAATCCATAATCATTATCAAAGAGCATTAAAAGTTTACCATTTTTGAACCATATGTTAAGGCTGTCCATTCTGAGCTAACACAATTGTCTGGTTTTAATGATTATCAGGGTTGTTTGTTTACAACAACGCTGCAGGTATATTTTATGTAAACAAGGAATTAATTTTTGACATTTTACTGTGCTACCAAACTATCCACATTAAAATTTAAATACCTTGTTAAATTATACTGCATACGTAAGACTATAAACTGAAAATAACTTCCTTTTAGGATGTGTGATTTGGTTCTATATAGCAACCAATTTTAAACTGTAGACTTAATCAAAGTGCATCATAAGTGTGTGCTTTACGCGAGCCTGATTTATACCGTTTCAAGATTATTATTCACACTTCCAAAAATAAATACGCGGAAACATTTGGTCATAAGTTTTTCTATGAGGAAATCAGTTGCAATAGCTGGGATGGCTTTAAAACGCGACGTTCCTTGTTTCAGTAATAGGTGAAATAAGCAAAAATGGCTGGTATTCTATTGCAAGTGTCTGGGAATGTAGTGTCGAATGAACAGTTTGTTTTACAATTGGCATTTATCATTTTAGCTAATCATAATAACGAATCTTTGGTGAAAACTTGACAGATGGTTGCCGCAACTGTTTTCATTTTATACGACAAAGGTGCTATGCGAAGAGCTTTGGAAAGCCGTTTCATTTAATTGATCCAAAAAGCAAACTGTCGTCAGGCAACTATCAGTGGTATAATGAACTGACTTAGGTCTAAAGAGATAAACGCCAATTTTAACAGAGTGGATAAATATGTGTGCAGTGCTTGATAGCTCTGATCAAAATAAACTGTTCTAAGGCGTTTTTCCTACTACGCCAATCACTGCTTGACTAAGATTTGTCTGCTGTTAAATTACAACACTACTGTTCAGATTACCACGAAAAATGCAATTTTACGTCTTTTGAAAATTCCAAAGCTTAATGTCAGATTCATTGTTCAAAAGTACCTTACTGTTTCTATTTGATCAGCCAAAGATAATGCATGCCTGAAACCAGACTCAAGCATTTCTGATAACAATAGAAAAATTGTCTATTTGCTATGAGCAACCTACCAGGGATGAGGTTAAAGCAAACCAACCGTGAGTGTACAGTCGACCCTTGAAATTCAGACATTGATTAAGTTTTATTAATTCTACGAGATGTTCCGATTGAGCAGCCATGCAGAAGTTAATTAATTCCTATTCTAATGCAGATTCTTATTAGATTAACATGTTAGCGTGCTTTGCTCATTTTCTTCAAACATGCAAGATAATAGTTTTGCGATTGACATGTTCAGCTTGATATCCTAGGAGGTTTAAGCTATAAACACTACGAACCGGACACAAGTTTCAAGCAGAATATTTAAGCGTATGACTTAAATTAACTTGGAATGGTTTAATATTTATCCGGAATGCAGATGGCGATAACTGTGTTAAACACATGGATGTGCGAAGAGTTCGGGTGAATAGCAATATATAAATAATTTAGACTTGAGCGCTAGACCACCGAGAATGGATTCATTTGTAAAGCGCTGTACTTATTTATGCATTTCGTTTGCATCAGCCTAATTGAATATCTTTGCTAATTCTCTGGAACTTAAAAGAAAGCTTTACGATAAGCGTAACACTTGCTCGTTGGCAGCACAAAGAAGCTGTTGTTGCCAGAACACATACACAGACGATTATGAATTTTGTGCTTGAAAATAATTTCAGCATTTAATTAGAAATTTTTAAGACGCCCTTTGAAGCTTTCTTGCGACCAACAATATAAAACGTAATTGCCTTTCGTAGCTGCAATATTGTGTGAACATAGTTAAAAAATTCTTATTCTATAAATGTTTGCAGTGATCAGAACTTCTGAATCTTGCTCCACCTAAAACTGTGGCTTCAAGTCAACATAAATATTACAATCATGACATATGGCGGATGCACTAAGATCCAGCAAATCTTGCTTCGGTATACTGTTTCATCGTTCCAGCTGTTACCAATTGAGAATAAAAGATGTACAATATTTCTGTAGCAATATGTTTCACCAGATAAAAAGTTAAAAAATTTTGTGAGTTCCTTTTCGTAGATGATTAAGAAAAAGATTGAAAATACTGTTTAAAACGGATCTCATTTGGGCGAATACGATTAAAAATTCGATTTTGTAAAATACATGCTAAAGCCCGCTAAAGTGAAAACGACCAAACTGCAAGCAAATTCCGAACGGAAATCAAATTGAACTGATCTGGTCAAGGGGGCCTGACAGATCGATGTCCTCTTAATGAAATCGTAACACAATCAAGAGATGAGAACACTCCATCATCAGAATCCCATGCAGATGGATTCTTATTAACGCCAGCACAAGATGAGGCATTGCGAAAGCATTCACTGCTTACAGAGCTCTGTTGGCGTTAACTTAACCCTATTCGCTTCAACCCTCTTCAGATGTTTGTTAAACCCCCTTAAATGTGCATTTGAAAAAGTGTAGAAAAAGCAAAAAGCATCGTTGGTTTGGATCCATGTCTGCTTTGAAACGGCTATTCAAGGATAATACACTTGAAAATTCACCTCTCGAAGGAGCGAAGTTTCTTAGAGTTCAGCAAGCTCTCAAGCCTCCGCTACCCATCCCTACTATTTGCCTTCTGTTTGAATTGTGCGTACTAATTCGGTCACTTTTACTAGAGTTTTAATTAGCCTGTAATTTTTCTGTCAAATTTCAATCTTATTGGCCTGAGGTAATTTACGAAAAATATGTATAAGCTTCACCACTTTTGCATAATAAAAGTACCATGGTAGATGTTCATCGAGTCATTTATATAAAAAATAAGTATATTTGTTTTCTGATTGGGCTTGCGCTTTCAACTGCGCCTCCAATTTGGCAAGCAATGCAACCTAGCTTGTTACAGAAGTGGCAGATTTCCGTACTTAAATCTTAACGATATAAAGCAAAAGCTTTTAAGGTGCTTTTTCCTCTATGTTATAAACCAACACAATAAACATTTATTTAATTTGAGTAAATTATTAATTATTAAGTCCAATTGCTTTCTAACAAAATTTAAAGGAGCCTAGCATTAAGGTATCAAATCAGAGTACATTTAATTAAGTGCGCTTATTGGTTTTACAAACTAACATTTAATATAATAATTATTTGTTAAGTATTACCTACTTATTTAACAGCAATAATAATTTAACTCGGAAATTATACCCATGGAATTGACAGTACACACGGTTGCGAAGAACACCCTTTTCGACAATCTCATCAGGCGTGCACCCTTATAAATTGGAAAGATTGAACAAGATAGGCTGGCGAACTGCGGTAGTGCTTGTTGGTATCAGGACTAAGCAAACGTTGGTGTCATAGTCGCTGAATTTCTTGGTCTACTCAGGCACCACTTTACCCTACATACACACACATATAAACCCTGGAGAGGGAGAGAGGGCGTTCTTCGCGTGGTTGCATGACTCACGATGTCGAAGAACCCATGCTCTCTCTCCTGATTTTGTGTGTGTCTATGCCTGTTTACGCTTAGGTGGTAAAAGAGTAAACCGAGCGATTTCCCGTTTAAGACAGATCAACTTTTGCCTCCTTCTAATTCCACCATTCACTACCGCGCTCTCCCAGCCTGTCCGGTTCAACCTTTACATACTATACTTGTAAACGCCTAATGAATTTTGTCATAAAGTATGTTCCTGCAATCTTGTGTTTTGGAAATTAATTTAGGTAGAAATTCGTCACACCTTCACTCAATAAACAGTCACCACACGTCCGGCAAAGCACTGTACGCGCGCATCATCCTTCTGAGATTTGTCAGCAGTGCGCATTCCATTGGATCCTGGTAGGGCTCGAACCCGCAACTCTACTGTTGCCAGTCCGTGATTGAGACCACTGATCTGCGGTGGACGCAAACGAGTTGCAACAGTCGAGTTGCGGGATCCAGCCCTACCAGGGTCCGATAAAATGTGCACTGCTGACGATTCCCGAAAGCATGAAACGCACTTAGAGTGCTTTTCCGGAGTGTGAAGGCTGTCTGAATGAGTCTAGATGGGACATGTTCCTATCTATAACACTGAATTACCCTTGCTACTATCCGTAAATTGATTTCGCTCGTTATGCAATATTTCACTATTAAGTGATGTTACAACTTCGTAATTTATGTTTGTCGGCAATCGCCACAAGATTTTGTAGTGCAGTGTAACGTTTGTCTGGGTTTACGATGGAACATAAGTTAATCTGTTCTGCTCAAAATAAGCAAATACTGAAAAATTTGTAAGCATAAATGCAGCATTTCATACGATTTCTTACTACTGCCTTTCAATAATGCAGAAGTGTCGCCACTGTAATGTCTTTGGGAATACAAATCAAAGGTATGAATTTTATAATATTACCATTATATATTCGACACTCAAATTATTGCATGGATGATTACTAAGCTAGATGTTTCCTGGATATTGGTCAAGTAAGAAATTCTGAACCACTATTAAAAGCAACAAAACAGTCGCTATAGTAATCTGGTCCAGAGATGTCGAAATACTCACGAGGTTTAAGCATCTTCCATTAAAGTCTCGTAGTCCGATAAATAGGTATGAGTAATGTACCCTAAATATTTTGCGCACATCCCACTAGTCTATAGAGCCAGTGATGTGGTTAATGGAAGAATCAATGAAGCACTTCCTCTCTAGCATTTACATAGCTCTCGTTGCAAGAATGCTTTCATTGTCTAGGGATAATCTTACAGCTCCTAAATAATGAATCATTATACGTTTGCGCAGCACTTGTTTGTAGCAATCAGCAACACGGAAGTGGAAGGAAATGAACTGGTATATTAGTAAAAAATACAACAAATACTGAGTTGTGTAGCTGCACCAAAAATTGTTGAATACTGTGATTAGGTTAAATACCTTACGTCTGTTCTTATAGCTAGAAACGTCTTGTTTGATAGCCAGGAGTTTTCAGTTGTTGAGACAATTACTCTGTTATATATGAAACCTATTCTAAATATGTGTACAGTTGTCAGCATCTACAAGTAAATAATGTTATTGTGTATTGTGTGGCTCATGTAACTATAAGTAGGTAAGCAAATTACACATGAGTAGTCAAAGCATAAACTGCGCCCGAATTCCTTTACCTTTAAGGACACGTATGTTGCAGTCATGTAGTTAACTCTATCTAATTAAATATCAACATGATCTGGTACTTGCTACAGTATTATGGCAGTCCTGGTATGGAAAATTTAGGAAGCCGTTCAGTACGGAAACCCAATTTACTTTAGTTTGAAAAAGTGTTAAAAACATGCAGTGTTTCTGCAAAGTCCATGATATCATTAATATCATAGCATATATTCTGAGGATTGCACATCCTCCACTACTTCCTGATTAGCTGACGGACACTACTTTCTTCTCCAGTGTTAAACCTACACCGGAACGTGACTAAGATTACAAAGGTTTACTTGCCGTCAAACGTATTTTCGCACTGGAAAATTCCTGCTGCAGGAAGAATTTCTTACCGAGATAATGCATTCTTGCAAACAAAATTCCTTTCTCTGAGCGTAGCAGCCGTAGAACGCTCTCCCAGTTCATGCTATGTCATCCGTCACCCAAACGACACAACAACCAATTAGCAGAGGATAGTTCTATCCGCGTTTTTATAAGTTGTGTTAATATGAGACAAATTAACGAATAAACGGTGTTTTACCAAAAATCTACTCAGCCTGATTTACATTTGTTAACATGTGAAAATCTGAACATCTTACGCGCGTCGCAATGGAAGTACCATGGAAAATCCAACAAAGCACTTTTTAACTTATCATCATGTGCTTATTTCTTAATTCTTTTTATCCCACGTGACTTAATAAACAATGCCTGTTGCTGGTACTACACCGCTGATTCAATATTGAGTTTACCTTTTATTAATAATAATCAACGATCCAGTCAATACTGTTTATGGGTTCGCCGTAATGTTGCGAAATCAAACATTTTGTCACACGGAGCAATTTGTAATGGTTATGGGATTTGCAGAACATAACTAAATAATAAGGCTTATACGCTGCTTTATAAGTAGTCATTCAAATTATTGATATTATACAGCGATCATTCCAAACGCAACGATTAGTGTAACTCAACACTTCAGAAACAACTAAGGAGTTTGATATTTGCGAACCGTTATTTTGCTGTTGTTCCGCTTTGCGTAAACCGTGAGCGATAAACTGCTGATTAGAGATAGACTACTTGTTAGTATACTTTGGCATACACCTTTTTTGGAAGAGTATCGTTGAGTCTCCTGCGTGTCACTTCAGATGCATCATATCGTGACTTTAAATTATTAAAATGAAAACCAAGAAAACTTACTTGAGCAATCGTAAAACTGCCCAATTCGCTATGGTTAATTAGGCGAAAATAAATAATGTGCTTGTATTTGATTGTTGTACCTCAATCGAAAGAGGCGTTATATGACATTTAAATTACGAATTCAAGTGATCCGATATATCATGTGAGAAAATATAGCTCATGCATATCGAATGAGCGAGCAATAATTTCTGTTTGTGTCCAATTGGTAGTGTAACCGAAGATAGAAATTTTTGTAATGCTGTGAAGACATGATATATGATTGATGTAACTATGCACATATATATATGATTTACAGAGGAAATGTATCATTTCAAAATGAAAACACCCATGAAATTTTATTACACCAGTTTTAATATTAGATATTAGGGACGGCTTACATTAAACAAATTAATAAAATTTAAGCCCATAAAAATATACCCATTGCATAACTGCGAATATCTAGAGGCTTATTTCGAAAGCGATGCGATTTCGGAAAGTAGCGGAAAATTACCGTTTAATGTATAAATAACAAGTTTACGGTAGGATTGCAGTCTGCATAAATAGTATGGGTGTATTCCATAGCACAACATCATTTAAATGATGTGCCCTCCAAGTTAAAAGGTTGGGTTAGATCCACTGGCCTTTAAACGTTTTTGTGTGTAGGCCTTAAATTTTCCCTCTGAAATGCCTTCATATATTGTTTAGCGTAATTGATCCATTAAAGTTTGGCCAAGGTTACCGAACTTTGCAGCTTTGGTTAGAAAATGTAGAGATATTATTCAGGATCCGATGCGTTTTTAAGAGCAGAACGTATATCCTTTTCTGTTTCATCGGCTTCTGCCTATTTTTGAGTTAGTGCGACAAGTTGCTGAACAGTGTTCAGAAAAGGGAGCATTAGGGTTGCAGTGGACAGCAAAATATATGCTTGCAAAAAAGCGTGTCTAAAAGCAATTAAAACTGCATGCGTTTCTGTACTGAGGAATAATCAAGGTAGTTTGATCCAGTCATTCATTGCACGAGTAAAAAGTAGTAAAATAATGCGCATGACGTAAGTTCCAAAAATGTACATTACACTGAAGTAAAACACACGCTCGTGGACACAATATATTATCCACGTTAGCACACATGTACAGCCGTTTACCCCGATTAAGCGTGAGTTCGTGAACATAATGGAAGTCTGCGTCTTGTTGTCGCTCAATGAACAGAATGCAAACGATGTAATGCAGATATCGAAGTGAATCTTCAATTCGTCTTTAACGGATGGGTAGCGTGGCAACAGAAATAGATAGTTTAGAAGGGCGTTCCACGGTTAACAAACTCGAAGCACAAAGTAATCCTGGCGGCGTTCCAATCGACTGTATTTGGTGGTCCGTTTCAGCTGGTGACCAATCAAATGATTGTTACGGATAAGCACTAGCAGGTGGCGGCAAGCGTGACTGAGGTTTCGCAAGATATGTTACAAACAAATGAGGTCGTCTCGTGGACAGCGATACCTCCCGCTGTACAGCGCTAGTTCTTCCGTCGCAGAGAGTATGACGCAACAATCAATTCGCATTTTTTTCCTTCACTGTGCAATCTCTAGTTAAACCAGATTGGGTCGGAACCAGGGTTTCCAGGCCTGAATCGCGTACTCTACCTAGGTTCACATAAGCTCTGAATATTTGGGGAAAAATATAGGTGTCGTACAAGACATACCCTCTCCATAAGAGACTAATTTTCGGTTTAAGGGTTTGAACACTTTCAAAGACTGTGTCAAACAGCCGACATCTTCTTGCAACACCACTCCAAGTTCGCGCTCTTTTGAGGCTGTATTCAAGATGTGCTCTCCAAGATTCTATGCGTCGGTTGTATTGTGGCGTACATCCACGCTTTTGCAATTATCTGTGTCAAACGGAGGTCACATCCGTGCAAGCACGAATCCTCCTTTCTTTTAATGACATATAGTATGGTCCCCTAACAAACTAACCACACAAAGATGAAGAACTTCTGAGACTTATTCCTTACCACGCCAAGTAGAATACGTCGGATGTAAGTCAGGTCACCAGAAATACTATCATGACCCAGGAAAAACACGTTCATTTTTAGAGGTTCATGAGCGTAACGCAAGTCTCATATTGTAGAGAAGAATACGCAACTTAACCGTGGTACCTTCTTTATGAAAAATCATTTTCTGCTATTTGTAAGTAGTTGGGGGATTTATAAGATTTTCGTGCCGGTTCGTCGCAGTTAGACACAGGCAGACAGCCACCACACATCCAGGAAAGCGCTAGACGGGCTTTTCGAACTATTGGGGCCCGTCAATGGCGCGCACCCACCGAATCCTGCCGGAATCGAATAGGGCGTAAACAATCCAATCCCATGCAAAGGATACGTAACAAAACTAAGTTAGATCTCTAGATATCCAGGGTCATTTGCAAAACATTATGTTTATGTCAAATTAAAAATTATCATCAGCTGCACCTTTCCTCAAGTTGCCCTGCATTGTGCGCAGCTTTGACAAAACAAACACTTTAATGTCCTTCTCAGTTTTGCGTAACGGAGCAGGAAGCCTCCAAGGCGATAACCATAAAAGGTATCATGGGTGCAAATTAGGAGGACAGTAAAAGTAATAGCATGTATTTTTAAACGCCACTTGACTGACCACGAGTTCGACTGGTCTAGCGTTACGCGCAATTTTTCCGTATATTGTGGGTTGGACGCCTCGAGTCTGGGCTTTAAAGCATCAGTACACTGCTGTGATTAACAATAATGGACTGAGCTCCTGTGAGGCCAGTAATAACCGGCTGTTTGGGATGCGTTGCAGTGAACAAAAGTGGTGAGTGATTGGTAAAAGGAAATGCATAATCCACTTAAGGATAGGTGAGAAGCAAGTTGCGAAACAAGCCTATGGATGTGCTTGGCGGAACTGCGCTCGACTTGCTGTAGTGTTAGTGTGAATGCGCCGGAGAGCGTCTGGATGGATTCGGTCACAGTTATAGCTGTGCATGAGACCGCTGTGATCCATGTTATCTTCCGTGGAGAAGCTGAAAACCGATTAAAATCGCTTATTAATGCAGATGTACTCATTTGTCTACGAACATGATGTCTCAATGCTCTATTCATACCGAAAGAGCAGTGGAAAAGAGCTATCATTTTGTCTGTGGTACAGATCCGTACACCAAAATTGTGTTCACTGCGGGCGAAGGGATAATGCCGGCAAGCGGTAAGCATCAAGTTCAGGTTTCAAATTGTGATCAAGTTAGGTGATATGGGCCTAATGTACCCGAGTGGGTACATATACAAAATTTTATGGTAACGTTATTTATCTTTGCATGCAACGGATGTACCGTTGATACAAGAGTTATGACTGCGCATCCAATGTTCTCATAGCGCTAAACGGCTATTGCTTCGATAGTTTGTCTTCCAACGTTTTTCATAATCAAGCAATTCAGGTAGGAAATCCGGTTCTTTATATCAGCAACGGACGTTTGATGTGTGAGAAGCGTGACCTACACTCAGTGCAAAAGGCAGACAAATTGGCGGAAAGAGTTGGTGAACCATTACGTTACGTATGACTTGCACAATGGCTCTCATAACTCAGAGGCACAAGCTTTATGATGTCAGCTAGCACTTCAACTATATTTGAGTGCAAATTTGCAGCCTGGAGGATGCATAGTACACGAAGACAAGGAGCAACTTCATTAGGGTATACACAAATATTCGTTTTACGAGAACAGTGAGAATGATTCCACGTACACAATGTATTATCAAGTGCAAGACAGCAACTTAGACGATGTAAGCAACGCGTAGTGCTTATTTCAGATTTGTCGACGGTACAGATGAATACAGGCAATGACGTTGTTACAGAACACCGTAGTATATCAGAAAATGCTTTGGAACACTGAACGACGGTCAGCGATGAATAGTGCAAAGATCAATAACAGCGCCCAACGCTCTGTTTTCCGAAAGAGCTGACAGTGATGCTAAGCCTTCCGTGGTAGAGAGTAACGCGTATTCCTAATTCAGTTGACCAGCAATTGGACTTATGTGAACTAACTTTGGTGTCTCTGTTATTTGCATGTATCTGGCTCATGAGAATGCACGAAATGACAGTGTCCTCACACAACATGGGTCTTCAGAAAATTTATTTGGTTAGAGATTAGACAAACTCAGTCTCTTTGTCTTCCAGTTTGGAGTTATGAAATGCGATGGAGTCCATTGCAGTAATATTAAAATTGTTGCCACCCCCGCTGCCTTTCCATCAGGCTTTTGAAGCAAAGGTTTTGGTTGAGGAGGCTTATGGTCCTCCTGTCCAGAATTGGGCAACCTGACAGCATCTCGGCGCAGAGAAAACCAAGACAATTTCCCCCAAATCAAGCTACATCCTGCATCGGCCGTCGCGCAGAGTTTCAAGGTGGCCTTAGTTACTGCACAATGTAGGGCGGTAAGCAAAAACATGCTACTGCTGGCGCCTCCCTTCTTTCTTTTTCACCTGTTCCTCTTACTTCTCTCCCAAACCCATGAATAAACATAATTCTATAGTTCCCAGCTAAGTTGACATCAGCCGTAATGCCACTGTAGTCGAAGCATCTGCAGCTACCTGGCCGCACCGTACACTGGACACAAAGCACCAACCTCCCATTACAAGACCACACTGTCCAGTATCCCTGGCGTTCTACAAAATTCGCACTTTAAGAGATGTAGGGCAACAGCCAGCACACGCACGTACGTTAGCCACACTAAGTATTGACGTGTGTTGCATATGGGAAATTAGGACCAATCACCCTCATGATGTTGTTTAATGAACTGCGCCCGGCTTGTCTTCCTGCTATTGGTTGCACACATCCGGAGATACTGAAGCGGCAGCTTCTGGACAAGCTGGATTAGGTATCGTACTTAGCTTAAAAGGCTGAGTCATCGTAGGGTGACTGGATTATGTTGAACAGCCGTTTGTGTGATGCCCGTTTGACGACATCTTGTTTAGAGTCTCTGCTTATGCTCCCGCTGATTGCTGCTCTGACGCGGACAAGGACACATTACAGCACGAACTGAACACGTGACTACGCAATTCTGCCAAGTAAGAAAGGATATAAATGCACAAGTAAATCGCCTGGGCTCTTTAGAATCTTAGCTAAATGGGAATGAGGTGCCTAACTCTGGCCGTACGGACAACCGCGAACGTCTGTCGCAACTGTGTGCGGGACACCAGCTGTTTCTTAGTAGCCACTTGGCGTCCTCCTGTAGCTGGCCAACGGTGGACCCAAATTGATCACATTGCAATAAGGTAGAGGGGTGTGGTCCCATCCTATATTGCCGCTCGTTCGGGAGTACTTGGGTCAACCCTGATCAGTCGTTGCTAATCTGTCGCTTTTCCATGCGCTTTACCAGGAGGCGCACCAAGCGTCTCTCCCGATTAGAACTGAGAAATGATCCTAGCCTACGGTTAAGCAAGCATTCCAACCTGCATTGCGTACCGAAATTCCGCCGTCTTGTCCTAATGACATTGAACTGCAGTTGCATAGGAGTTCGGTCGTCAATCACGGCGCAGGAGCATATGCTTTTGTTACTATCATTCCTTACGGCATCAGTCACTGCATATCCGAGAGGAAGGTAAGCAGGCTGCGCCATGGCTAATTGGTTTACAGACTCAGTCGGAGGCTGACGTCCGAAACGCCATCACGGCCCTCAATCGATTTCTTTCACTGGCCCGAATTCTCTCTCACCTGTAGTCTGTTCGTCTACAAAGCACTGACCTTACTGTTCGAACATGTATGGTTGAAGGAGACCGTCTCGGTTAACTGAAGTAAACCGATGATATTGGCAATATACATGATGCACAGTCGCGTCAACCGTGCTAACCAAAGGGGTATTAGAGAAAAACCAGTTGTGACAAAATTAATGGCCTTACGTCCCGTTCGTCGCTTCATTGCGGAACGGGAATCACGGATTAGGGAAGAGCAGACAAGTTTCCGCCCAAGACATGGAGGTATAGACCAAATATTTACTATGCGGCAGGTGTTTAAACAACGACACAGACCGAAAAGAGCTATGTCCCTTGATTTCAAGTGTGCGTTTGATTCGGTCGATTGATCTACTATGTTCCAAATACTATCGCGTATAGTTGTTCCTATGCATTATGCAAATACTTTATGTGGCTTTACACGAAAGAAGGCCGCGTCTGGGTCCACGGTAACCTGTCGACTAGCTTTTGACATCAAGTGGCGTTCGTTAGGGTTGTCCATATTCCCTGTTTTTGTTCGCATTTGTCGTGGACGTCATTATGGTGTGCTCCGTTGCCTTATCTCATGAAGTAGGCGTTGAGGTTTTGCCTGGTGAACAGCTATTGGATCTTGATTATGGTAACGAAAATTTGCGTGCTGTACGTCGACGCTGATCTGATCTTTTAACCATAGAATGCGAGGAACCCGAGGTAGTTGATCATTATATTGTCAAGATTGATCAGCAGATGTATTAACAAAGATGAGCGCATGGCACCTGAATTCAGTTCACATAATGCAAAAGAGAGAACTGCCTTCAAATTCTTGGAAGATACTTGGGACCCATCGAGTAGTCATGCGTTCAAAGAGGTTTGGAAACAATCGGTTGGTATAGTAGTTTGGTAACGTTTCGCCCCCGACACAAGAGTTTCGTCAGACCAGGTGAATCAGTGCATTTGGGGTGGGATTTTATAGCGAACAGGGGCGACAACCGCGTTGCCCGAGACTTGAGTCATGATATCATTACAGCAACTGTTCGTGATGTCACCTCAGGTGGTTTAAACAAAATGCGAATAGTCCAGGTGTTTTTTGAGCGTCACGACATTGACGGTATAGCCCATAGTGTTTCCATGGAAGTCGGTTTGCATTTGCAATCTGATCCACGCA